>BJCO01769586.1:0-11433 GCA_018326465.1 Flaveria floridana | reverse complement strand
ACAAGGAAAGATCTTCCACCAAGGGCACTGCCTTTCTACAAATGATGGAGGGTCCAGACTTGGAACCTATAGTTAGATGGGAATATGATTACAGTTCCCATCATCTAACTCTTTTCAGAGGGCAACAAGAGAGGGTACACATTATCCAAGGTAACAGAGTTGACTTGCTGTCTACCAAGGACTTGTACAAACTTCTCAGCACCACTTCTGGGAAGATCAAAGAAACTGATAAATATCTTCTTTCTCTGGTGCTGAAAGTTTTAAGAAGCCGAAATAAGTGAAGTTTTGATAGCATCAGCCTAGGGGGAGTTTGTTGGATCAAGAACAAGGCTGGTGCAACCAAAACCAGTTCACTTAGAAAATTTTTGGTACTACATATAAAGGCTTCCGAAGCTTAGCATGAAACTTCCGAAGGTTGTACAGTACTTCCGAAGACAAAGTGAAACATCAACTTCCGAAGACAAAGCTCTACTTCCGAAGACAAAGACATGCTTTCGAAGATAAAGTCTTAAGAGAAGAAATTAAAAGAGTGCTTCCGAAGTATGAAGTTCATCAAGCCTCGGAAGAAGCAGTCTCTTCCAAAGCATAAGTGACCTCGGAAGAACTTGTTCTTCCGAAGCCAACTTATCCTTCAGAAGACTCTGCTATGAACCAATGGACATAAGTATGGACCTTCTAACACTCTGCTGTAGACCTCTGATATACTGCATGGCGTTTTCTCAAAAGCCATGTAGTTGACCATACTTTATTCCACTGTTTACCTTTATTAGGTAGTACAGTTACCAACTTAAGTTTGTAACAAAAGGTAAGTCATGGACATGTCATGACTATCATATCTTAGATAATACTTTATCTAGGATACCTTAACTCTAGCATTGTAGTATATGCTTTAGTCATAGGCTTCCAGCTGGTATCAAAGTATATCCGGCTACAGATAGTAGTATATATAGTTTCTCATTGTAACTCATAAGTATGCTTGTGAGAGTCTTGTAACATTTTGAGTTGAAAAGCAATATATACAAGTATCTTGAAAATTATATCTTTGTGCTTTTTTTTGCTACTTAGTATATTATTATCATCTCTTAGATAAGACTCTGCTTAAACTGATCCGAGTGTGGTATTAGTGAGTTGAGAGAAAACCAAGTTTTAAGTGATAAAACCGATCCTACAGTTGTTTTACATGTATGTAGAAAGAGAAGTGAACTTATAGCACATACATCATCTTTTGGCCGATTTATGAATGATGCGGCAAATCCAATTTATATTGAGGATCCAGAAGAAAGTATAATAAAAAAACATGTAAAAACCTTAAATGTATTAAGGTGAAAAATAGAAAATATTCCTTAAATATATGTATTAAACAATACAAAAAAATATATAATATATAAATTCAACATATCCTCGCGTTGCAGACATAAGTAGTTTGATGACATCAAAACAGGCATCAAAACACAACAACATTAATGGTTGGTGCTTCAAACAATACAAAGAGTTTTTAAGTTAAGTATATTTGTAAGGATCAACAATTCTAACAAATCGATCTCGTGAGGAGAATGCGAAATGTAATCACTCACAGTAAGAATATTGAATAATATCAAATGAACTAGAACACAATTGTAAATAACAGAATATTCATTGCTCTCTGATGTGTAATGGTTACAATATGAGTGAATCAGGAATATGAAAAAAAATACCTAAACATATTGCAAACTAACTATTTATACTAAAAACAAAACTTCTCGCGTTGTTCTCACATGAGATGAACTTCTCGCACGGCAAGTTGATCTTCTCGCGTGACTAGATCTTCTTCACCTTGAATTTGATTTTCCGAGCCTCTAGGTTCAATCCCTACAATCTCCGCCTAGGCTCAGTGAATCAATACTTTAGAAGTCCACGTCTACAACCTTATAACTACCCCCTAAGAACAAAATCTTTTTTGAAATATTTTCATATTTTCTCCCCCTAAAATTGTGATTATCTAGACAAAATATAACAATTTTAACTAAAAAAATAAAAGAACACATTTTGGAAAGGGTGTAAGAATAAGTGTTAACCAAAGTTAATCATTCCTAAAGATTGAACTAAAAAATCGAATCGGGAATGATCAACCACCTTAGTTAACAAATCAGCAATGTTGTCATCTGATTTGACAGAATCCAAATGAATAAGCTTTCGATCAAAATAGTCACGGATAAAATGCATGCGGATATCGATGTGTTTTGTTTTTGAATGTTGAATCGGATTCTTCACTATGTTTAGTACTACAGTGTTATCACACCAAATTTTGGTGTCATAGATGTTAAGGCCATAAACAAAAACTTGTTGTTGTATCCAAACAATCTAAGAACAACTCGAAGCAGCCACATATTCAACCTCTACAGTTGATGTGGATACCGTCTGCTGCTTCTTGTACTACCATGAAATCAACCTATTGCCAAGAAATTGACAACCTCCAATAGTAGATTTCCTGTCCAAATTAGAACCTACGTAATCATTGTCAGTATAAGCAAATAAATTGAAATCCAAATTTTTAGGATACCAAAGGCTGAGTGTTGGTTGACGTTGGAGATATTTATAAATCCGTTTGATAGCTTTCATGTGAGATTCTTTCAGATACTTTGATATCGTACACACTAACAAACAGGAAACATGATATCCGGTCTGCTTGCAGTGTGATACATCAGAGATCCAATCATTGATCTATACAAATGTTGATCAACATCTTCATCCGTGAGATTAGGAGTTAAAGTAGGATGAGAAGACATCGAAGTGGGTGCAATCTTGGATTCTTGAAATTTATATTTGTCCAAAATACTATGAACATATTTTTCTTGATGAATCAGTATACCGTGGTCATCTTGTTTAACTTGGATACCCAAGAAAAATGAAATTTCTTCAAGAAAGCTCAACTCAAATTTCTTTTTCATCACTGCTTCAAATTCCTTGCACGGATCTTCGTTTATAGAACCGAAGATAATATCATCAACATAAATTTGGACAAGAATAAGATCTTCATTAGTCTTCCTTAGAAATAAAGTTTGATCAATAGCTCCCTTGTATAACCGTTTGTAGGCAAATGTTTGATAGTGTACCAAGCAAGAGGTGCTTCATGTAAGCCATAAAGTTGTTTTGTCTAATTTGTAAACATATTTAGAATGATCTAGATCTTTAAAACCTGGTGGTTGACAAACATAGGTTTCATCTTTCATTTTGATGTACAAAAATTCAGATTTGACATCCATCTGATATACTTTGAAGTTCTTGTATGAAGCATATGCCAGAAAGATGTGTATAGCTTGAAGTCTTGCAACTGAAGCATATACCTTATCATAATCAAGTCGTTCAACCTGATAGAATCTTTAAACAACAAGTCTAGCCTTATTGGGACAATCATATCTTTTTCATCCGTTTTGTTTTTGAATATTCATTTAGTTCCAATCGGCAGCTTACCCTTTAGTAATTCACACAGATGCCATACATTTAACCTTTTGAATTGCATTAATTCATCTTGCATAGCTTCAACCCAACTGTTCTCCTTTAATATCATTTCATTGTTCTTTGGTACTATTTGAGAAATAAAACATGAATACAAGCATGTATTTATTGTACCAGATCGACTTCGAGTTTGAACACCTTGTGATAATGGCTCAATGATTGCTTCTGTTGGATGATCTTTATGAGTTCTTAATTATGGAATGGTTTCTTCAGAGATAACTTCATCTAGATTAGACATATGACCTGATGGTTCTTTAACAAAGTTTCCTCCTTCAGGTTGATACATAATATCTTCCTCTTGATGATTATCATAATCAATAGATAAATCTTCAAATGGAACTTGAATGGTATCGAGTGGTTCATTTTGAGTGGATGAATGTAACATCCCGAACGTTTGGTTCATATGAACTTCGCATTTTATATATTGTCAAACGAGTAGGTATTGAGTAAACTGTTTATTTAAAGTTTGAAGTTTTTAGATGAAATTTTATGTTATAAGAGACCGTTTGAATATACTAATAATAATAATATATTATATTCGAACCTGCTCCGTTTTTACGAAACTTAGGTTTACTCATAAAGAAAAATAAAATCGTCACAACAACATATTTGATATTTTATAAAACGTTATGCATTAAAAGTTATAAGAAGAAACGAGTTAAGCAGCTAAATTAATTACAATAATTTAATATTATAATAATATAATATGAAACTTTCATATTCGAAATGAAGTGAATTCAAGTTTCAGGCGCTTCAACATGCAATCCCACATCGACCAGATGAAAAAAGGAAAGCCTTTAAAAACCATTATAAATAGATGCCTTATGGTTGAATTTAAAACATAAGTTTCTTTAGGAACGCTCTAATATAAAGAGAATCCCTAGTTCTCAATACTCCGTTGGGTGTTGTTAGTAGTCGTTTTTTATGCTAGAGTAGGGGCGCGAGTAGGAGCGCGAGTAGAGGAGACTCTACATCAAATTGTCGTAGATAGTTTTCAGATACGCCCTTGTTTAAGGTTATGTTATTATTATTATTATAGTTGTTATTTTTATTGTTATAGTTAGTACTATTATTATTTGTTATTTTTAATATTGTAGTTATTATTATTGTTATTATTACTATTATTAGACTTTAAGGTTATCATTGGGGAGGGTATTGGGTAACCCCGAGGGTTGGCTCGGGTATGATGGAAACGCCCAAGTTATGCCAACTAGTAAGGGTTGTACCAAAGGGTTGGCATAAGATAAAATAAAGTACCCAAATAAAACCAACAAATAGAAAAAGATAATGAATCATCCCTAAAATTGTTACTAGCTAGAATATAGCTTAAATAATGCTATTTTGCCTATAGGATAACACCTGATAGCAGTGAACCTGAGCAGAAGTTATCACTGACTTGATTGATTGAGGTAACTTCCTCTGAACTATTTTTTTTAAAACAGGATGTGATGATCTGATAACTAGTAATAATTGAATATCAATAGCATCTGTGATATGGCAATGCTTAATAGGATGCTTGAGGGCTGCTTGTATGATTCTGCTTTAGCTAGTGGAGTTTGTACACATAGCCTGGTTAGGTGAATTTATATTGTGCTTACTATGTGTAACACCCGGATATTTTATAGACGAGAAAGAAGGAAAGAATAAACACGAATAAAGGGGAGAAATGTAATTTAACCCAAGTAGAGGGGTTAAAAGTGTCAAAAGGACAAAAAGAATAAAAGATGGTGAATAAAGGTGGTATGGCCGCCCATTTTGTTCTGCACACTTCATCCTCTTCGGTTTTAGAGAGAGAGACAACAGAGAATTCGAGTTTTAGAGAGAGGAAGAAGAAGAATTCAAAGTTTAAGGTAAGATTATGTGTTTTAAGTTGGTTTTTGGTCGGTTTAGCCTTGGTTATATGCTTATATATGTGGTTGTATGTACGTTTGTGTGTGTTTTAGTGGGTTTAGGTGTTAAAAACGTCTGAAAAGTTCAAGAGAAGGATTTAAGCTCAAAAGTAGCTAAGGTGAGTTCTAGAACCCCCTTTTTAACTTGTTTTCAACGAACTTTGGGCCTGGAAAATGCATGTGAACATGTTTTTATAAAAAATGGGTTTACACCCGTATGTGTGTGTGAATGTGTATGTGGGTGGGTGTAAATTTGGGATATATATGTGTGTATGTACATGTTATGATGCTTAGAATATTAGTACTAAGCTTATATCATGATTTAGGATGAATTCGGACTGATTTATGTTGTCAAGTGAAAATTAGTTGCCCAACCGCCTAAACAGTGGCCCATGCGTCCAATGGTTAAATTTACTAACTGTTCCCAACCGCCCAGGAACCCTAAACGTCTAAACGGTACCCAACCGCCTAGATGTCTATGCGTCTAAGTCAGGCCCATGCGTCTAAGTCAGGCCCATGTGCCTGAATAGTACCCAACCGTCTGGAATACTGCCCAGAATGACTAAGTGTTAGGCCCAAACGTCTAAATAGTGCCCATGCATCTAAATAGGCCCATGCGTCTAAGTGAAAAATGACCAAGTGTAAGTCCAGACATCTTCATAGTAGCAAAACGCCTGAATAGGGCAGAAACGCCCAAATAGTGCCAATGCGCCTAGACACTTAGAATATTTTCTGAAATTTCAGGAAAAAGCAGAAAGTCTAGGGTTTGACCAAATTTGACTTATGAGTAATAATTACCCATTTTAAGCATGATTATAGGATGTTTTAGGGTTATGGAATGTATGAATGATGTACGGTATGTATAATATGTTATCTTTTAATAATAATTAAATGTATTTATATTATATTATAAAATACGTTATATATTATGTTATTACTTTACGTAGTATGACAAATGAATGAAAGAACATAAAGAATAATGTAATGAAATGAAAGATAACAATGATGAAAAGTAAAACGTAATGAAAGAAAGAATGGCTTGCAAGCAAAATGAAAGGAGGTGCACGACCATGTTGTCATTAGCTCAACTGTGATGCGGGTTAGCTACCCCAAAGGATGCACACAGGGTCAATCATTGAGTTTGACAAGGCCCTTTGGTATGCCCTAGGTGACTGGATCAGCTTCATGCACAATGTTCGTGGTTTAATTATCACAGGTCCAACATCAGCTTCGTGCACAATTTTTGAGGTATGACCAATTGGTTTGAATGAATGGGAGAGATGACTTGCCCTAGGTGACTGGATCAGCTTTATGTACAATGTTCGTGGTTTAATTACCACAAGTCCAGTATCAGTTTCGTGCATAATGTTTGGGGCATTGTTCATCAATCCATATAAATGTAAAAGAATGACGTAACGTACGAAAGAAAGAAAGAAAGTAAACAAGTACGAAAGTAAAGGAATGATAATGAGTACGTTACGAAAGAATGAGAACGAAAGTAAGAGAATGTTCACGAAAAGCATGAAATGAAAACATGCTATGAATATGAGGGTGAACAATGGATGTTAATGAAAGTTAAAAGTAATATTCTTTATCTGTACTTATGATGCATGACCGCGCATGAAAGTAAAGAAAGTTTATATCAAAAGTAAAGTATTTTATTTATAAAACTAGAACTCACTCAACAATGCTGACTTTTATGTAATTTCCAGTTGGTAGGTAAAAGTTGTTGAGGATGGCACGGGGCAGCTACTTGGCATTTTTGGTATGGCATCCATTAGTATAACAATGACATTTTTGTGATGTAATGCAATTATAGTATTGTGTAATAGTTAAATGTATTGTATTACTTTGCAAAAGTTGTCATTAAAATATATGAAACGGTTTTAATTAATTTCTGCTATGATGTTTTAAATAATTATATGTTTTATGTGTGATGAATGACCAACTGTGAGGTGCCCGGGAACGGGGCCTTACAAGTTGGTATCAGAGCCAAAGTTTAAGTGAAATGGGTAAATATTTTCAAAAGAAACCTAAAGTTAACTGAGAATGGGACAAAGGGAAGGCATGCCAGTCCAAGTAGCTACGTGCCATCAGGTATCTTCTTAAATGTTAACAGGTTTTATGTGTGCATGTTATTTGATCTGTTTGCCCTTAGTAGATTTAGATCCTGATGTAGTCAGGATAGGAAATGCTTGTGGTATGAAGAGTAAAGTAAGTGCCTATCACAACTGGCCACTGTAATTAGGGACTTACTATACTTGACATAAACTGAGCTATTACCTTGAATGACTGTGTTCGTGTTCGAATCTTAGAGTGTGTTAAAGGATGGCTGGAGGTAGATCTTCTAAGGCTTCACGAGGCGGAGTATGTGGTGGACGTGGTGCTGAACCACGGGCAACAAGAGGAAGGCCCAGTATTGAGAAGGTGACCCATGAGGAGCCTGAGACCCCTCATCCGAAGGGTGGTGACAAAAGTGCTAACTTGAGAACCTCGATGAAAGAGGCCGTGGTGGAGGAGGTTCATCAGATCATGCAGATGATCTTGCCGTCTGTAGTGACCGAAGTGATTAAGGCTGTTAGAAAATGAGAGAGGAGGGATAGGATGGGTGAGGGAGATTGAGGCTGTCCTGGAAATCAATGAGTGCCGGGAGGACCAGAAGGTAAAGTTTGCTACTCATTCATTTGTGGACTCGGCGTTATGCTGGTGGGAGAACATTGTCCAAGCCGAGGGTAGTAGGGAGATTGGTAGGATGAGGTGGAGTGAACTGAAGAAGTTGGTGATCGAGGAGTTCTGTCCTCATCGGGACTTGGACAAGGTGGAAAGGGAGTTCTCGCAGCTGGAAGCGGGAACCATGACACATCAACAATACACCACCAAGTTCAACGAGATGACACGGCTAGTGCCGAATCAGGTGACCCCCCCTATCACAAAAGATCAAGAGATATATTCAGGGCTTACCGACGGATATCCACAGGTGATCGCCGCCCGATCGAGTACGTTTAGGTCGGTGGTTGACTTGGCTAGGAGACTGTATGATGAAAGGGAGGTAGTGGTGGCTGAGGTGAGTAAGAAAGGTGGTGGTGACCAGAAATGGAACGGGAAGCGGTTCGGACGGGGTGGTGCTCCGGTAAACAACAAGAAGGCTAGAGTGGATGATCGACGGGTGATTGCCGTGGGCTCGGGAGTGAAGAGATGCGGGAAGTGTGGAAAGAAGCATGCTGGCGAGTGCAGGCTGGGGATAAATGTTTGTTTAAAATACAGGAAGCCCGTCCACATCTCTAGAGATTGCAAAGCAGCGAGGTGCTTCAACTGTGGTGAAGTAAGCCACATGAGCAGGGAGTGCAAGAAGCCGAGGGTAGAAAGTTCCGGAGCTGGGAAGAAGACCGGGACTGAGGAGCAAAGGGCGAGGGCCAGAGCATTCATGATGACCAGAGAGGAGGCTAGGATGGACCCTGATGTTGTATCAGGTACGTTTCTAGTAAATCAAACTCTTTCTTCTGTGTTATTTGATTCTGGTGCTAGTAGGAGTTTTATTTCTACTTCTTTTTGTGCTAAATTGCCTATTAGTAGTAGACGTATTGATGATCCCTTCGATGTAGAAACTGCAATTGGTAAGTCCACTAGAGTTACTGATATGATAGAGGACTGTGCCATAGAATTAAAGGGTCATAGGTTTGCTGCTAAGTTACATGTGATGCCCCTTGGCGGATTTGATGTAGTGCTACGGATGGACTGGTTAGCAACCTATGAAGCGAACATCGTGTGACGTAAGAAGATGATTAGACTGACAATGCCGGATGGGAGTTCGGTGACGATATACGGTGATCGAATTACGACGATTACGAAAGTGATTTCGATGGCGGTGGTGGGAAAGTGCATGAGGCGTGGATGTAGTGCTTATTTGGCCTACGTGAAGGATGTGGACATGTCAACACCACAATTGTCTGACGTACCAGTGGTGTGTGACTTTCCCGATGTGTTTCCAGAAGACTTATCAGGTGTGCCACCGGATCATGAAATCAAATTTCAAATTGACTTGATACCCGGTGCTCAGCCTGTAGCTAAGGCACCATATCGGTTGGCTCCGACATACATGAAAGAATTGATGGAGCAACTACAAGAGTTGCTTGATAAGGGTTTCATTCGACCGAGTATCTCTCCTTGGGGTGCTCTGGTCTTGTTTGTAAAGAAGAAGGACGGTAGCATGAGGATGTGTATCGACTACCGTGAGTTGAACAAGTTGACGGTAAAGAATTAGTATCCGTTACCGAGGATTGATGACTTGTTTGATCAGCTCCAAGGTGCCAGTTGGTTCTCGAGGATAGATCTTCGATCTGGCTACCATCAGTTGAAAGTGAAGGAGCAAGACATTCCTAAAACAGCTTCTCGCATGTGTTATGGACACTATGAGTTTCTCCTTATGTCATTTGGTTTAACCAACACGCCTGCTTCTTTTATGGATTTGATGAACCGGGTGTGTCGGCCAATGTTAGATAAATCAGTGATTATCTTTATTGATGATATCCTGATTTATTCGAGGAGTGAAGAAGAACATGTCGGCCACATACGCAAGGTGTTGGAGACATTGAGAAAGGAGAAGTTGTACGCTAATTATCCAAGTTTGCGTTCTGGTTGCGCGAAGTTCAGTTCTTGGGTCACGTGGTAAATCCTGAGAGGTTCATGGTAGACCTGGCAAAGGTAGAGGCGGTGATGCAATGGAAGTCTCCAAAGACGCCATCCGAGATTCGTAGCTTCTTGGGATTGGCGGGTTACTACAGGAGATTTATTCAAGACTTTTACAAGGTAGCCTCACCTTTGACTAAACTGACTCGTAAGGATGTAAAGTTCGCGTGGGGTTGAGAACAGGAGGGTGCCTTCGAGGACTTAAAGGCGAGATTAACACAAGCTCATGTCTTGACATTATCCGAAGGTAGTGAAGACTTAGTGGTATATTCGGATGCTTCTTATTCTGGGCTAGGATTCATATTGATGCAACGTGGAAGGGTGATAGCCTACGCATCCCGACAGCTGAAAATCCATGAAGTCAACTATCCCACACACGATCTAGAACTAGCAGCTGTTTTATTTGCTTTGAATATTTGGCGGCACTACTTGTACGGGACGAAGTGCACCATCTTCACAGATCACAAAAGCTTGAAGTACTTCTTTGAACAGAAAGATTTGAACATGAGGTAGAGGCGATGGTTAGAGCTCATCAAGGACTGTGATTGTGAGATCCACTATCATTCGAGCAAGGCCAACGTGGTGGCGGACGCCCTTAGCCGAAAGGAGAGACCCGAGCCGATTCAGGTGAAAGCTTATCAATTGATTATGACCTCTGACGTAATGACACAGGTCAAGGAGTTTCAAGATGAGGCTTTGAAAAAAGATCGCCTTAACTTTGAAAGGATGAAAGGTCTAGTCACAGAATTGGGTGACAACACTCTTGGTGTTAGAACCCGATTCAGACGAATGTGGATTCCTTGTTACAGGGATTTACGTGGCAAGATCATGGACGAGTGTAAGGCCCCGCTCCCGGGCACCTTACGGTTGGTCGTTCATAGCGTAAAACGTACATATTATAAATTATATATGTTCATAAACATCTCAAATTAGCATTCGTAGCGGAACATTCACAGATAAACTTTTCTTTTACTTTAAATACTTTTGCCATTTAATACAACGTACGTCAGTTACAAAACAGCCAATGTTGCATTACATTACAAAGGCACTATTACAAAGATCTTTACATTGCCTAACTTTACTATGATTGCTGCGGAAGCATATGAAACCCGAGATTTCTTAAGTAATCTCGTTTATTCGAATCCTCAGCAACCATAGGGTCATAAACGGTGACCTCTAATATAAAAATATAAAAATTTTCATCATAAAGAAGATTCCTTAAGTAATTCCGTACATCGGAACCCTTAATGAACTCTTGACACTCTCATGCAACATATTTCGTTGCATGTGCTATGCACACGCACTTCCAGTGCGTGGCATCATTATCAAAAGGAGAATGCCATCCCAAAAGAGCTGAGTAGCC
>BJCO01769584.1:0-10795 GCA_018326465.1 Flaveria floridana | reverse complement strand
GGCCCTTCTTACTCTCCATCTCTATACGATATCCATCGAGGATGCCATAGAGTTCAGTCATGGTAAGAGTCTTCAAGTTTTCTGTTCTCTTGATAGAGACACAGTAGAATGTCCACTCCTTTGGAAGAGCACTCATGAACTTTCTAGTGAGATCTCTAAGTTCGGGAGTGATCTTTACAGACTGAAGAGAAGAGATAAGATCCATGTACCTAAAGTACTGCTGGCTGAGGGTTTCTCCAGCAGTGTGAGTGAAGTTCTCGAACTGCTGCTTTAGTGAGTCCTTCTTTGAGTCATTGGAGTTTGAATACATCTGAGTAAGTGCATCAAACAATTCTTTGGCAGTCTTACAATGCTCGAATCCTACCATAATGGAGTTCGGTATTGCAGTCATAAGAATGGTCATAGCATTGCTGTCAATGTCCATCTTCTTTTTGTCTTCATCAGAGTAATCCTCAACAGCCCTCTCTATCATGGCACCGTTTCCACCAGATGCTACCACCTTTGGCTTATACTGGCCATTGACAATGGAGTTCCATATTTTGCTATCTTGGTATCTGATGAAGCCTTCCATTCTTTTGCTCCAAGACCTAAAATTTTCAGGAGTAATGATGGGAGCCTTAGTCATTGTTCCCATCTCTACTTCGGATTGTTAAGGGCCATTTTGAGTGAGTGAGTTGTAGGGAGGAGTGAAAAACAGGTTGATTTGGGTGGTTAGATCATGCAATCAAGAGCCTAAAGAGCTCGGATACCAATTGCAGGATCGGTTAAAGATAGAGTCAATAAAAGTTGATCACAATATAACAAGTAATAAGGAACACAAGAAGTAATTTTCAAGGTACTTTTATATATTGCTTCTCAACTTAAGTATACAAGACTCTTTTTTTTCGGCCTTTTATAAGTTACAATGAGAACCTATATATAATACTACCTACAGCCGGATATACTTTGAAACCAACTGGGATCCTATAACTAAAGCCTATACTACAAGACTATAGTTTAAGGTATCTCGGATAAAGTCTTATCTGAGATATGGTAGTCAGGATATGTCCCTAACTTACCTTTTGTCACCAACTAAAGTTGGTAACATGTACTATCATAAAAGGTAAATAGTGAAATAAGGTATGGTCAACTACATGGCTCTTTAGGAAGAAGCAATGTTGTGTCTGCAGCGGATTGTCAGAGACCATACTTGTGTCCACTGGTTCATAGCAGTATCTTCCGAAGGTTAAATGGCTTCAGAAGAACAAGTACTTCTAAAGCCACTTATACTTCGGAAGAGACTGCTTCTTTTGAGACTTGGAAACTTCTTCTTTTCTTTACTTCGGAAGTAGAGTTCTGTCTTCGGAAGTTGATCTTTCACTTTGTCTTCGGAAGAACTCTACAACCTTCGGAAGTTCCATCCTAAGCTTCGGAAGCCTTTGTATGTAGTACCAAAAATTATCTAAGTGAATTGATTTTGGTTGCACCAGCCTTCTTCTTGATCCAACACTTTCAAAGTCATCAAAATTACAAAGTGTTGAACGTCAAGTCTAATCTTCTAAAGATGGTGTGGAAGATAAACGAAGACCATGTAACTAAAAGTTATTTATCAACAACAACCAATGATCCTCAAATCCTTATATATAGGATCAATTAATGTTGCATTGTTTTCAGTTCACTTTGACAAGCCAAGACTAATCAAATTTAACTAACCATCTCCTTTTATGAAGGAAGAACTAAATATCAAGAGGAATGTATGGGTCATTTATAGTGGCTATTCCAGGCACATGACATGCAATGGCTCTTTGCTTCAAAACTTTGAAAAAGTTGATGGAGGGCCCGTTGCTTTTGGTGGAGATTCAGGTGGTTACATTACTGGAAGGGGAAGGGTCACAAATGCTAAGCTTAGCATTGAAAAGGTAAACTTTGTCAAGGAGCTTAGGTATAATTTGTTGAGTGTATCCTAATTTTATGAATAGAGACACAACATGCTCTTCACTGAGCATGAGTGCATTGTTCTCAAGCTCAAGATGGTCATTCCTTAAGAGCATATCCTGCCCAGAGCCCCCAGTAAAGGGAACATGTACAAGTTGGATTTGCAGGAAAGATCCGCTTCAGGAGAAGTTTCTAGTTTTCTATCTAAAACAAACAGTTATGAGTCTTTTCTTTGGTATAAAAGAATTTGTGATGTGAACTTTAAAAACATGAATAAATTAATTAAGAATGATTTGGTAACTGGAATGCCAAAGAAGGAGTTTACAAGTGATGACCATTGTGTTGCATGCCTGAAAGGGAAGCAACACAAGGTGTCTCACAAGCCAAAGGAAAAAGACTCCATCACTACACCCCTACACTTATTACATATCGATCTCTTTGGCTCCACCAGTGTAATGAGCTAGGAAGGACCTCATATTATTTGGTGATCATTGATGATTCCACAAGATTCACTTGGGTCTTCTTCCTTAGAACTAAGGATGAGACTCCTGAAATCTTGAAGAACTTCATTCCAAAATTGAGAATCAATGTGATCATAAGATCAAAACCATAAGATGTGATCAAGGAACTGAATTCAAGAACTAAATCAATGATACATTTTGTGACAAAAAAAGGTATTACAAGACAATATAGTGCTCTCATGACTCCTCAACAAAATGGTGTTGCTAAGAGGAGAAACATGACACTTATTGAAGCTGCAAGAACCATGTTATCTGACTATAAACTGCCCATCACCTTCTGGGTAGAGGAAGTCAACACTGCCTGATATGTGCAGAACAAAGTTTTAGTAGTTAAGACTCATGGTAAGACTCCTTATGAGCGGTGGCATAAAAGGAGACCTTTTATTGGTTTCCTCACATCATTTGGATGTTCTTTCACCATCTTGAATACCATAGATCAAGTAGCCAAATTTGCTGAGAAATCAGATGATGGACATTTTATTGGATATGCTTCCAAAGCTAAGGCTTATTGCGTATACAATCTTAGAACTAGAGTAGTTGAGGAGTCAGCCAATGTGACCTTTAATGAGCACACACCTAGTATGAAAAGTTATTGTCCTGATTGGTTGTTTGATCTTGATTTAGTTACCATCTATTTTAACAAATCTTCTGAGAATGTTTTAGGATCTACAGTTAACTTATCAACAGGAGATCCTGACCTAAGATTTGAGCTGAGAAGACCAGACAAGAAAACTACTTCAACTCCAGTGGTAACTAACCCTGCAGATTGAGTTCCTATCAGCATAACCATGACAAATTCAGCTGATGCATATGAGGTGCCTATAAATTCTAGCTCAAAGGTACAAAACTTAAATGAGGGAACTTCCAATGTAGGAACGAATAGAGGTGGTGATAGTGATCAAGAAGTTTTTGATGTTGATAACCACTCTATAGAAGACAACATCAATGATGTCATGCACTTATTGGATCAAGCTTCTCTTGATAAGTGTACTGATGTGATGCGTGACACTCCATTGCTAGATCTAAATTTCACAAATTTTGATCTATCCAATCAACTTGCTATAATTCATCAACTTAGGATCCACAAGTCACACCCCACCACAAACGTCATTGGAGTTGTTGACATAGGGGTGAGAACCAGAGGACAAACCCATGACAAAAATGTTTGTCTATACTCTTGTTTCTTGTCCCAGATAGAGCCCAAGAAATTTGATGATGCTTTGAAGGATGGTAGTTGATGAATCAACATAGGTGGAGATGCTTCAATTCAAAAAGCAGAAGGTTTGGAACTTATTTCCTCTTTCTCAAGGGAAGACAAGTATTGGTACCAAAAGGGTATTTAGGAACAAGAAGGATGATAGGGTACTTGTCATTAAGAATAAGGCTAGACTAGTTATTCAAGGATACACACAAAAAGAAGGGATTGACTATACAAATGTTTTGCTCCAGTGCCAAGACTTGAAGATGTTAGGATATTCCTTGCTTTTGCTGCATCTAAGGATTTCAAGGTCTACCAACTTGATGTCAAATGTGATTTTCTATATTGGGTGATTAATGAGGAGGTGTATGTCAAACAACCACCTAGATTTACAGACCCAGATCATCCTGATTATGTCTGCAAGCTTGATAAAGCTCTTTATGGGCTGCACCAACCTCCAAGGAAGTGGTATGAGATACTATCTTAGTATCTATGTCAGCATGGCTACAAGATGGGTACTATAGATAGAACACTCTTCATCAAAGGAACTGGAAATGACTTAACGTTTGTTTAAGTTTATGTAGATGAGATTATTTTTGGGTCATCTAATCCAAAGCTCTGCAACGACTTTCAGAAGCTGATGAAGAATAGATTTGAAATGAGTGCCATGTCGGAACTCAATTTCTTTCTAGGAATTCGCGTGAAGCAGGTTAACAAGTACATCTTCATAAGTAAGTCAAAGTATGTACAAGACATACTTACAAGATTAAACATGACTGAATGTAAGGGTGCAAAGACACCCATAGCAAGAAACCACTCCCTTGGACCTGATCTTGAGTGGCAGTGTGTGGATGAACATCTCTACAAGGCTATGATTAGATCTCTTATGTACCTTATAACTAGCAGGCCTGATATCATGTTTGCTACATGTATTTGTGCAAGATATCAAGCCAATCCTAAGATGTTACACCTAGTTGTTGTCAAGAGAATTTTTAGATATATCTCAAAGGTGCTACTAAACTAGGCCTTTGGTATCAAAAGAATTCTGACTTCAATCTGTATGCTTATACAAATAGTGACTATGGTGGCTGCAATATGACTGCAAAGTCTATTTTTGGGGGATCTCAATTCCTTGGTAGCAGGATAGTCTCATGGCAATGTTAGAAACAATCCTGTGTGTCTGCATAAACTACTAAAGCTGAATATGTTACTGCTGCTAGCTATTGTGCTGAAGTGCTTTTGATTTAGAATCAGATTCTGGACTATGGATTCAACTTCAAAGAGACTCCCATCCACATAAACAACAACAATGCTATTTCTATTACAGAGAATCTTGTGCAACACTCAAGGACAAAACACATCAACAGATATCATTTGATTAGAGATAATTTTGATAAAAGATTGATAAAACTAGTCAAAGTTAACACAAATGAACAATATACTGATCTGTTGACCATTGATTAACAAAGATTAAAGTATCTTGTATTAGCCATTGGGATGATTAACTTTGAGTAGATTTTCATAAACTAAACTCAAGATTCTTTTCAAATATGTATGTGTCCTAAGTTGTCTATATCATCACCTAAATAAGCCCAGTGTACTTTGGAAGAAATCTTTTCTAACGATATTCCTTAGAATTTTGGAAATTTTAGACATATTTTCTCTCAAAAGACATTAAGTTGCCTTCGGAATAACATTATGTCTTCAAAACAAACAACTAATTATAGGACATTTACTTTGAGAAGAAATTCTGATATATCTTACGAAACATAAATGTGCTTCTAAGTACTTATATGTTTTTGAAGGACAATTTTCTTCCGAAAGAAATTAAGCCGTGGAAGATTTATTCCTTGGTGAACATAACTTCTTAGTTTTAATCTCTTCTAAAACTAAATATGTCTTTAAAGTAAAAATACTCTAAGTATTTTTCTTCCAAAGCAAAATTTTTATAAAGCTCAGGAATATCTTCCGAAGTCAAATTGGCTTCGAAAGCTTTTATAAAACTTCCGAAGACAAATTACCTTTGGAAGATTTTTGAATTTAAAGAAAAAGTTTATCCTTTTGCATTAACTTTGTCTAAAATCAATTTCATATATATACATCTTTAATGGTTCCCCTCTTTCACTTTCCTCTTCATCTATAAATCTCTCTAACCTAAATTCAACCACAACCCACCTTTGTTCTTATCTTTCTTCACCATAAAGCTACTCACAAATGGCCAACCCTGATCCATGAAACCAACTAGATTTTTACATGTATTTACACATGCAACACAATCAGGTTGCTCTGTTATCATCTGAGAAAGATCCTTGTTTCTCAGATGTTTGTCGCTTCTGGACTCTATCCAACTACTTCACATCCCTCACCATAGATCCTCCACTATATGAAGATCAATTTTTGGAGTTTTGGAGGACCTACCAAGAGGTCATTATGGATTGGGAGAAGACACTTTCTGTCACAGTGCAGGGGAGGATAGTTTTCATCACCCCAGCCATAATCAACACCCATCTAAGGCTGAATGGTGAATAAGGTGACTTATCCTTCCCAAAATTTGCAGTGAACTAGTCCTTTAGGCAGATAGGCTATGAAGGTAATTACTCAGTAAGAATCTTCAGGAAAGGGAATGTCTCCTCTCAATAGAAGTACCTCCTCCATGTTCTCATCCATTGTTTATCATACAAGCATGGAGGTTGGGATCAAATTCTAGAAGACCTTTCCTATATAGTCCATGGCATTTGTCAAGGTGTCAAGTTCAGGTACTCTCAATTCGTATATACAAATTTACTTGCTAACTTCTAATGAAGATGAGGGGAGTCTGAAACTAAAGGTGCACAAACTGACTAAAACTTGCACCTATTTAGTATGAAAGGTTAGTCACCTAGAATATCAGGTGACTACCTTGCAAAAGAGGGTCAGTGACCAACAACTTGAGATCAGCAATCTAAGGGCAAGTTAGCTGAGAGACCACTAAGGAGGACTCAACCAGGGCCATAAGAACCTGTGGATGTGGTGGACCTAACCTTTAGTTCACCTATGTAAGAGGGTGATGCTACCAAAAAGGGGGAGAAAGTCCTACCTATAATCATAGAACTTGGGAGTTCTTCTCAGAGTATGGACATAGAGGACTCACCACCCTCACTTGCACTTGTCCATACTTAGCAACATCCTTAAGTCCACATTAATGTGGACTCACTCATTTAAGGAGGGTATTACAAGGGCTATGCCTACCCTACTCTATTTATGCTGAAAATGAAATGCCAGGGTGGAGGTATGATACTGACAGGAGAGCCCTGATACTCTATAGACTTTAGGGGCAGTAAGAAGTCTTTGATTTTCAGACCTTGAAGTCTATGTCTTCCTCTAGTTCACATGTCACTTGCCAACCCAAGTCAAAATAGGCAAGTTGATAGACTAGTTGAGAGGATCCAAGACAAGATTGTTGAAGAGTTTAGATTGAGAAAAAGACAAAGGCAAATATGAAATGTCATTGGTGAACTAGATGTTAAGGTGGACCTCAAGATTAGCTTCAAAGGGGAAACCTTGACTGAAGGCCTAGTGATAGAACCTATGAACCTTGAAACAAGAACTACTTCAACATCTTTTACCCTGAGTGAGGCACCAGCTGGTGAAGGTGCTTCACAACCTTTCTCTGGCCAGAGCTCAATTGCTGAACCAAGCAATGAAGGTGGAAGCACTCTCCACCCTGAGTCACTAAAGCCTATGAGTAACAAAAGGAAAAGGAAGTTGAATCCATAGGAGATTAAGGAGGAGGAAAGAGAGGGGAAGAGGAAGCTAAGGAGAGGGAGTTCAAGTGAGTCCCTAGGCTTCATGAAAGCTGCAACCAGGGCTGCCCCCAAGCCAAACACTCAAGATAATGAGTTAAGGGAAGCCAGATTGAACTACTTGAGGACCAAAAACTACAACATTGATGGACTTATCTCTCTTCCTTCAGAAGAGTTAAATGAACTGGCTGACACTGAGCTGTCAAAGGAGAGAAAAGAGGCAGAGGATGCAGAATTGCTCCTCAAGATTTAAGAAGAAAGAAGAAGGAAGAAACACTACAAATATGCTCATACTCTTTCCCCGGTTCAAGAAAGACCTGAGACAGAAGCTGTGGCAACTGAGCAACAAACTCAGGTAGACAAAGAACCAGATAGACAAAATACGATTAACTACCTAAGTGCTACAGGCCTCTATCAGGCATTTGCACTTCTTCCCTTATTGATGGTGTGAAAATGTAGTTTAAATTATAAAGACCAAGTTTTAATTATTTAAAACGAACTACTCCTCAAACACACACTCACGGCAAGCGTACCGGTCGCGTGTAGTATGGAAAGTAAACCGAGAATTGACAATGGACACGAATGGGTGGTGGCCCTTGTTACTGAACTGTTATTGAATCCTAACCGATGATTTTTAAGGGATTTCTGATAACTAAGAAGAGGACAAGAAATTTAGTAAACCAACTAAGCAACACAATCAAATAATAAGACAAAACTCAAAACTAAATAAAGCATGCAATAATACTAAAAATTAAAAGAAATAAAATCTAAACAAGGAGACTAACACAAATCACTATAAATGGAAAGGGAAATCAAATAAAAGGAAGCACTGCCTAGACTCGGTATCAGGTTGATCGGTTTGACTGACTCTTGGGTTGACTGACTGTTTGACACCTGTTTCTGAATTAGACACCTGAAACATATCAGATCTCCTCTCGGACTCACTCACACACTCTAAATGCCATGAAAATCAATTGTAGCACTGAACAGGTTATTTCTCACCTCTCGGTCTCAAAATTCCCTGAAACTCTACGTACTCGAAAACTATTTTACCTCTTAGTCTCAACAGCACAATGTGAAATAGGTTACCCTAAGCAACACTAGAAACACAGAGTAAATTGATGAATATGATTAATGACTTGAATTGACAAGAAAAGTTATTAATTTTAGGACTAATCACTCTCGTGCACTCGTTACCCAAACCAAAAGCCCCCAAGAGCAATCAATTATCTCTTTCTTCTCAGACTCAAGATAAGCTAACTTCTGAAAATTGATTTTAAACATAAAACTCCTATGGGTGATCAATCCATCTAGGTCAAAACACCAAGTAAATGATCCTAACATGCAATTCTAGTCCACTAAAACACAAGTAAATCAACCAAAATACACGAGAAGCCTAATTATGAATCAAATCAATTTCAACAGAAGTAAATCAGCATCAATACTCATAAATCATCAATCTTTATATGATAGAATTTATCAACAAGTCAAATAACCTAAAAAACAAGTCAAACAAAGTCAACCATCACCTAATCTAGGTAGATAAAGAACAATTAGCCACTAATCATAATCAAATCAGATTTACAATGATAAACCATGAATAAACAGTGAAGAACACAAATGGAAACGGAGAAACGAAGAGAAACCGAATGGTCAAACGCGTGAAAAGCCGAAAGTAAGGTTCTTTTCTTCAATCCCACGACCTAGCTGCTCCAAATCGCCTCCAATATGCTTCTGGAACTTTCCAAGGGCCGTCCAAGCGTCCTCAAGTCGTAACCCAGACCTCAACTTATAAAAAAATGAACTTTAACTTTTCACGACCTCCTGCGGACCGCAGGAGTAAGTCTTGCGGACCGCAGGAACTTTAGGGTTCCTGGGTCGCGTTGACCTGGCCTGCAGACTGCAGGTAAGGTTCCTGCGGACCGCCGGAGCTTCACATTTTGGAATTTTTCTTCGCTTTTAACTCCTGATTGCCCGATAATTGCTCGGTTTCTTCCCGTAAGCTCTTTTGAACTTGTAAAATACGAAATGAAGCAGAGTAACTAAAATCTATGAAAATAAACGCGAATTAACTAGAAATTAAAATAAAATACACAGGAAAATCTGATTTGTTTGCAACACATCAAACATCCCCACACTTGAATCTTTTTCACCTCTGAAAAAGCTGTATGCAACGATGGGATCAAAATGGGTCACCAAGATCTTAGATTTAAATCAAGAATTATTACAATTAAAAACAACGCCCATTAACTGGGATTGCCAATATATTTGTCCTCTTAAACTCACATTAGCTGATCAAATTCTCACTCAGTGTTATTCTTTATATGCACGTGCTCGATTTTAAATCTATGGGTCCCACGCTTTAGATAGGTTACTATTTCGCTTAGGTCCATTTCAAGTATTTAGGATACAGATTAATTAAATTTACTTTCCTACAATTGCACACAGAAACCTATCTGAACTGATAATTAAACTCACTGATGGAAGATGGAATGAGAAATTGGTACTCTAATTTATTTCAGCTGAACCTTACCCAGTGGTGTTTCAACCAAGCTACAACTCGATATATGACACGTAGGCTGCAGTTCTTTTTCTAATAAGTTTCTCAAGATTTCGACCTAGTGGTGTTTCAACCAAGTAACTCGGCATGTGACACGTAGGCTAGTCTTAATAACTCAGCAATTAACACACTTATTTATTTGGATGGATTAGCGGGGCGCCACCACACCTGGAATTTATTCTCATAAATAGTGGAGCGGTGTGCCGGGCTGTGAGATTAATTATCAGACAAATCTGTTTTTAAATATGCAATGGCATCCCTAAAACTTTGTTAACGCATTTCAGCGTAGTCGCCTCCCCTAAGATGTACACCTACAAGATTCCATATGTTTATTAAAGTTAATTTATTAAACACTTTGTGATAATTTAACACAGTTAACTGGGCCCACTAACATATCCCCAATCAGACATGCTCCTACCGAATTTTTTTCTTTTTCTTTTCTTTAAATCAAAATCAAATTCCCATCCGGTCTTATCATTTTCCATTCTAGTTGCAAACTTTATTTTCAAGGGCATTTTTAAAAATTTTCAAATTTTTTTAATCATTTTAGCGAAATGAAAAATAACTAAGGATAAATAGATAATGAACTAAAAGTGGAACGTAAAACCTGGCCACGTCCTCAGCATCCCCACACTTATCATGCACATTGTCCCTAATGTGCAGCACGTGAAACAAGAAAGAAAGAAAGCAAAAATAAAAGTAACTTAAAAAGAAAACAAAGAAAAGTGACAAAAGAACCGGGGGCAACAACTGAGGCGTTCGTGTAAGTACACACGCACGTAGACTGTGGGATCCAACCTTAACGCATGTGATCGATTCT
>BJCO01769577.1:0-14332 GCA_018326465.1 Flaveria floridana | reverse complement strand
TTGTAACACCCGGTCATTTTTTTAGATATGAAGAAGGAATAAAAGTAAAGGAAAAGAAAGGAAATGTAAGATAACCTAAGTAAAGGGGTCAAAAGTGTCAAATTGGCAAAATGTCAAAAAGTTGGTACAAAAGTGGGCATGGCCGCCCACTCTTGCCTGCACACTTCTTCCATTTTGTTCCAGAGAGAGAGAGTGAGCAGAAAACTCTTAGAAGTTGTAGAAGAAGCAGGAAAATTTGAAGTTTTTGGTAAGAATTCTTGGTTTTGTGATGTTATAAATAGTTCTAGTCTCGGTTATGTGCTTATGTGTTTGTGTGTATTCGGGTGTGTGTTTTTGGTGGGTTTTTAGGTGTGTGAATTCGCTACATACGGGTTTAAAAAGGGAGACACACCCAAAGTTGCACAAGGTGAGTTCTAGATCCCCCATTTTGCATGTTTTAACTGTGTTTTTGGTACGTTTTTATAAAGTTGGATTTCACACCCGTAAGTATATTTTGAATGTGTATGTGGGTGGGTGTGATTTGGGCACATTTGATGTTATGATTATGATATATGTTTATGTTTTGATGCCTAGAATGTTAGAACTAAGCCTAGAATATGCTACATTAGGGTTTGGGACTGATTATGAATGTTGTAAGTGTGTTAAGACTGCCCATGCGCCTAAGGTTGGCCCATGCGTCTAACTAACTAAATTGCCTAAGTGTTCCCATGGCCTAAGACTTCATGCATCCGAATAGTATCCCATGCGCCTAAACAGTACCTTAGAAAATTTTTAAGTATAGTTCATGCGCCCGAACAGCGGTTCATGAGCCCAGGATTTCTGACTAAATGACTAAGTATTGGGGCTCATGCGTCCCAATAGTGACCATGCACCTAGACCTCCCATGCGCCTAAGTGACTTCATGCGTCTGAGAAGCCCATAGGCCCGAACAGGGCCCATGAACCCGAATAGGACCCATGCGCCCGAACAGGGCCCATGCGCCCACACAGGGCTCATGCGCCCAACACTTAGAATTTATTTTCATGAATTTTGTGGGAGTCTGTGCAATTAGGGTTTGGAACAATGTTTGACTAGGGTTAATAAATGCTTATTTCCATGCATAATCATGATTGTCTTTATGATTTCTTCTTATTATTATTATTATCATTACTATTATTACTGTTATTAATATCATTTTATTGTATGACTTTACGTGGTATGTTTATGATCATAACGTAAAGTATTATCATTAATAAAGTGAAAGATTAATGATGAAGAAAAGTAGAACGTAAATGAATGAATGAAAGTCTTACAAGCAAATGTATGGAGGTGCACGACCTTGTTGTCGTTAGCTCAACTGTGATGCGGGTTAGCTACCCTGAATGATGCACACAGGGTCAATCATTGAGATTGACAATGAGGTGAGCGACCCTGTTGTCACAAAAGATTCGGATAAAGTTCAATTATTGAGATTGCTAATGAGGTGAGCGACCCCGTTGTCACAAAAGACTCAGAAAGATAATGATAAATGTATGAAATGAATGAAAGAATAAATAAAGTTACACCTTGTTGTATGTACGATGTATTCTCACGTATGGAAGTAAAAGGGAAAGGTCTTATGAAAAGAGTATTTTCATATAACAACTACACAAGGAATTTTAATACTTTTAAAACGAAAACTCACTTAGCAACGCTGACTTTTATGCATTTTCAGTTGGCATGTAAATTGTTGCTGAGAATGGCACGCGGGTGAAGCTATTCGGTGGGGCATGACTGACATCCATTCTTACATGATAATACTATTGTTTTGTAATGCAATCGAACAATTCTTTTGTAATCTGATTAAACCATGGTGTATTGCTCAACAACAGTGTTTCTAATAAAATGAATGGCTTTTGTTAAATTAATTCCGCTGCTTAAATTTGTAATATGTCACGTTTATGTAATTATTGTTGTGACTGACTAACTGTGAGGTCTCCGAGAACGGGGCCTTACAAGTTGGTATCGGAGCCAAAGTTTAAGCGAATTGGGTAAATTATTTTCAAAAACATAAACTTAAACTGAAACTGGGACAGAAAGAGGGATGTCAGCCCGAGTAGCTACGTGCCATCAGGTTTTTATTTTCTTGAAGTTAATCAGTATTATGTGCATGTGCTATTAGACTTATGTGTTCTTAGTAGATTTAGATACTAATGTAGTCAGGACAGGAAATGCTTGGGGTATGAAGAGTAAAGTAAGTGGCTAATCACAACTGGCCACTGTAATTAGGGACTTACTATACTTGACATAAACTGAGCCATTTACTTAAATGACCGTGTTAGTGTTTGAATCTTATAGCATCTAGGAAATGGTTGGACAAAAATCTTCTAAGGGCGCTAGAGGCAGAGGTCGGCCATGTGTGACTAGGAGTAGTGTTAAGGCTCCTGAGACGACTCATGAGAACCCTAAGGTTCATGTCCGAACTGAGGAAAATGAGAATGCTAGCCTGAACGCCTCAGCTAGGGAGGCGATTGCTGATGAAGTGCACCAGGTCATGCAGACAGTTTTACCGTTTGTGGTGACTGAAGTCATCAGGGCTGTAAGAAGCAAGGAGAGAAAGTTGAAGGAGAATAGGAAGGGATCAACGGGCAAGGGGAGCAGAGGGGAGGAGGAACGACCAGAGCCTGAGACTGTATCGTCTAACGAAGAAGAGGAAGATGTAGTGGGGGTGACTACCAAGGGGTGCAGTTATGGGGCATTCCAAAGGTGCAAGCCCCCGACCTTCGATGGCAATGGCAATGCTGCTGTCGCTCACCGCTGGGTAAGGGAGATGGAGGCGGTGTTGGAAATCAGTGAGTGTCGTGAAGACTAGAAGGTGAAGTTCGCAACTCACTCCTTTGTTGACTCAGCGTTGTGTTGGTGGGTCAACATTGCCCAAGCTGAGGGTGCCAGAGCCATCGGGAAGATGCAATGGAAAGAGCTGAAGCAATTGGTGATTGAGGAATTTTGTCCTCACAGGGAACTCGATAAGATCGAGAGGGAGTTCTTACAACTCAAGGCGGGAGCCATGACCCACTAGCAGTACGCCACCAAATTTAACAAAATAGCGAGACTGGTATCGGATCAGGTGACACCGATGTCCCGAAAGATCAATCGGTATATCCAGGGATTGCTAGCCGACATTCGTAGGCACTTGATCGCTGCCCGACCAAGCACTTTTAGGTCGGCAGTGAATTTGGTCGAGAGGCTCTATGATGAGAGGGAGGTGACGGTGGTGGAGGTGAAGAAAGCTGGTGGTGGTGACCGAAACTGGAACGGAAGGCGGTTCGGGCGTGGTGGTTTCATCCTAAACAACAAGAAGATAAGAGTAGATGACCGTAGGGTGGGGTCATCAAGCACGGGACCCAAGAGGTGTGGCAAGTGCGGGAAAGGGCATACGGGTGAGTGCAGGTTGGGGCTCAACGTTTCAAGTGTGGAAGCCAGGCCATATCTCAAAAGACTGTAAGGTGCTGAGGTGTTATACCTGCGGCGAGGAGGGCCATATGAGCAGGGACTGCAGGAGGCCGAGGGTGGAGAGTTTCGGGATGAAGAAGACAGCCAGAACTAAAGGGCCGAAAGCAAGTGCCAGAGCTTTCACAATGACCCATAAGGAGGCAAGGGCGGACCCTGATGTCGTATCAGGTATGTTTCTTGTGAATCAAACTCCTACCTCAGTGTTATTTGATTCTGGTGCGAGTAGGAGTTTTATTTCTGCTGCCTTTTGTGCTAAGTTGCCCATTGGGAGCAGGGATATTAGTGAGCCCTTTGATGTAGAAACTGCCATAGGAAAGTCTACCAAGATTTCTGAGATGATAGAAGGCTGTGACATAGAGTTAGAAGGTCATAAGTTCCCTGTTAGACTGTTTATGATGACCTTAGGCGGCTTTGATGTAGTCCTAGGGATGGATTGGTTGGCGAATTATGAGGTGAACATTGTGTGTCGCAAGAAGCTGATCAGACTGACGGCGCCTGATGGAAGTTTGGTGACAATTTACAGGGATCGAGTCACAACGATCCTGAAGGTAATTTTAATGGCGGTGGCGGGGAAGTGCATGAGATGTGGATGTAGTGCTTATTTGGCCTACGTGAAGGATGTAGACACGTCAACACCACAAGTGTCTGATGTACCGGTGGTGTGTGAATTCTCCGATGTGTTTCCAGAGGACTTATTGGGTGTGCCACCGGATCGCGAAATCAAATTTCAGATCGACCTGATACCCGGTACTCAGCCTGTAGCTAAGGCACCTTATCGGTTGGCTCTGACGGAGATGAAGGAATTAATGGAGCAACTGCAAGAGTTGCTCGATAAGGGGTTCATCAGACCGAGTATATCTCCTTGGGGTGCTCCGGTCTTGTTTGTAAAGAATAAGGACGGTAGTATGAGAATGTGTATTGACTACCGTGAATTGAACAAGTTAACGGTAAAGAATCGGTATCCACTGCCGAGGATTGACGACTTGTTCGATCAGCTCCAGGGCGCCAGTTGGTTCTCGAGAATAGATCTTCGATCTGGCTACCATCAGCTAATGGTAAAGGAGCAAGACATTCCTAAAACAGCTTTTCGTATGCGTTATGGACACTACGAGTTCCTTGTGATGCCTTTTGGTCTAACTAACGCGCTAGCTGCTTTTATGGATTTGATGAATCGAGTTTGTCGGCCGATGTTGGAAAAATCAGTGATTGTGTTTATCGATGATATCCTAATTTACTCAAGGAGCGAAGAAGAGCATACCGGTCATATTCGGGAGGTGTTAGAGACGTTGAGAAAGGAGAAGCTGTATGCCAAGTTCTCCAAATGCGCGTTCTGGTTACGCGAAGTTCAGTTCTTGGGTCATGTGGTAAAGTCCGAAGGGATTATGGTAGACCCGACAAAAGTGGAGACGGTGATGCGATGGAAGTCTCCAAAGACGCCATCCAAGATCCTTAGCTTCTTGGGGTTGGCGGGCTACTACCGAAGATTCATTCAAGACTTTTCCATGATAGCCTCACCTTTGACTAAACTGACTCGTAAGGATGTGAAGTTTGTGTGGGGTCAAGAACAGGAGGATGCATTAGAGGAATTGAATGAGAGATTAACACAAGCTCCTGTCTTGACAATACCCGAAGGTAGTGAAGACTTAGTGGTATATTCAGATGTTTCTTATTCTAGGATAGGTTGTGTATTGATGCAACGCGGAAGGGTGATAGCATATGCATCCCGATAGTTGAAAACCCATGAAGTCAACTATCCGACGCACGATCTAGAACTGGCAGCTGTGGTATTTGCCTTGAAGATTTGGCGGCACTACTTGTACGGGACGAAGTGCACCATCTTCACAGATCATAAAAGCTTGAGGTACCTCTTCGAGCAGAAGGACCTAAACATGAGGCAGAGGCGATGGTTGGAGCTTATAAAGGATTATGATTGTGAAATCCACTATCATCCGGGCAAGGCCAATGTGGTGGCAGATGCTCTTAGCCGAAAGGAATGACCCGAGCCGATTCGGGTAAAGGCGTATCAGTTGATTATGAATGACCCCAGATATGATGATGAAGGTCAAAGAGTTTCAAGAAAAGGCATTGAAAGAAGATCATATTAACTCTGAAAGGATGAGGGGCTTAGTCATAGAGTTGGGTGAAAACACTCTCGATGTTAAAACCTGATATGGGCGGATGTGGATTCCTATTTACGGGGGTTTGCGTGGAAAGATCCTAGATGAAGCTCACAAGACCCGATACTCCATTCATCCCAGTGCTACAAAAATGTATCAGGACTTCAAAAAGGACTATTGGTGTCCAGGCATGAAACGCGACGTGGTAGAGTATGTGAGTAAATGCCTTACTTGCTTACAAGTGAAGGCGGAGCATCAGAAACCTTACGGGAAGATCCAGCCATTGGATATACCCGAGTGGAAGTCGGAGCACATCACCATGGACTTCATTACGAAGTTACCTCGTATGACGAGGGGATGCGATACTATTTGGGTGATTGTGGACCAACTGACAAATAGTGCTCACTTCCTACCAATTCACGAAACGTACTCATCAGGAATATTGGCGGATCTGTTTATTAAGGAGATTGTAACCCATCATGGTGTGCCAGTGTCCATCGTGTCGGATCGTGACACCTTATTCATATTGAAGTTTTAGAAGAGGTTTCATGATGCGATGGGGATGAGGCTACATATTAGTACGGCTTATCATCCTTAGACGGACGGTCAGTCTGAGAGGACGATCCAGACACTTGAGGACATGCTTCGAGCATGCGTGATCGATTTTGGAGGATGTTGGGATGACCATCTGCCGTTAGTAGAATTCTAATACAACGACAGTTATCATGCCAGCATTGGCATGCCAACATACGAGATGCTATATGGTAGAAGACGTAGGACACCTGTTTGCTGGGGTGACATTGGTCAGAAGAATTGGGAAGTATTGAGGTGATTGATGCTACGACTGAAAAGCTCGAAAAGATCAAAGCCTTCATGAGGGCAGCGAAAGATAGGCAGAAGTCGTACGCTGATAAACGGCGTAGACCGATTGAGTTCCAGGTGGGTGACAAGGTTATGTTAAAAGTCTCACCTTGGAAGGGTATCATTCGGTTCAGAAAGCGAGGCAAGTTGAGCCCGAGGTACATAGGGCCTTTCCGAATCATTGCTCGAGCAGGAGAGGTGGCCTATAGGCTAGAACTACCTGATGAGTTAAGTGGAATTCACCCTACATTCCATGTATCTCTTCTGCGAAAGTGTCTAGCAGACGAGGATATGGTTGTACCACTGGGGGACATCGAAGTGGATGAACGGATCAATTACGTGGAGCAACCCGTGGGGATCATTGATCATAAGGAGAAGAGGTTAAGGAATAAAGTGGTCCCTCTTGTGCGTGTACAGTGGAAGCACAGAAAGGGATCCAAATATATGTGGGAGACTGAAGAGGAGATGAGACAGCATTACCCACATTTGTTCGAGGAATAATAGGTTTCGGGGACGAAACCTTTATAACGGGGGTGGACTTGTAACACCCGGTCATTTTTTTAGATATGAAGAAGGAATAAAAGTAACGGAAAAGGAAGGAAATGTAAGATAACCTAAGTAAAGGGGTCAAAAGTGTCAAATTGGCAAAATGTCAAAAAGTTGGTACGAAAGTGGGCATGGCCGCCCACTCTTGCCTGCACACTTCTTCCATTTTGTTCTAGAGAGAGAGAGAGAGAGCAAAAAACTCTTGGAAGTTGTAGAAGAAGCAGGAAAGTTCGAAGTTTTTGGTAAGAATTCTTGGTTTTGGAATGTTATAAATAGTTCTAGTCTCGGTTATGTGCTTTGGTACTGATTGTGAATGTTGTTAGTGTGTTAAGACTGCCCATGCGCCTAAGGTTGGCCCATGCGTCCAACTAACTAAACTGCCTAAGTGTTCCCCTGCGCCTAAGACTTCATGCGTCCGAATAGTATCCCATGCTCCTAAACAGTACCTTAGAAAATTTTAAGTATAGTTCATGCGCCTGAACAGTCGTTCATGCGCCCATGATTTCTGACTAAATGACTAAGTATTGGGGCTCATGCGTCCCAATAGTGACCATGCGCCTGGACCTCCCATGCGCTTAAGTGACTTCATGCGTCTGAGAGGCCCATGCGCCCGAACAGGGCCCTTGCGCCCGAACAGGGCCCTTGCGCCCGAACAGGGCCCATGCGCCCGAACAGGGCCCATGCGCCCGAACAGGGCCCATGCGCCCGAACAGGGCCCATGCGCCCACACAGGGCTCATGCGCCCAACACTTAGAATTTATTTTCAGGAATTTTATGGGAGTCTATGCAATTAGGTTTGGAATATTGTTTGACTAGGGTTAATAAATTCTTATTTCCATGCATAATCATGATTGTCTTTATGATTCCTTATTATTATTATTATTATCATTACTGTTATCTTTATTATTATTGTTATTAACATCATTAATATTGTATGACTTTATATGGTATGTTTATGATCGTAACGTAAAGTATTATCTTTAATAAAGTGAAAGATTAATGATGAAGAAAAGTGGAATGTAAATGAATGAATAAAAGTCTTGCAAGCAAATGTATGGAGGTGCACGACCTTGTTATTGTTAGCTCAACTGTGATGCGGGTTAGCTACCCCGAAGGATGCACACGGGGTCAATCATTGAGACTGACAATGAGGTGAGCGACCCTGTTGTCGCAAAAGACTCGGATAAAGTGCAATCATTGAGATTGCTAATGAGGGGAGCGACCCTGTTGTCGCAAAAGTCTCAGAAAGATAATGATAAAAGTACGAAATGAATGAAAGAATAAATAAAGTTACACCTTGTTGTATGTATGATGTATGCTCATGTATGGAAGTAAAAGGGAAAGGTCTTATGAAAAGAGTATTTTCATATAACAACTACAAGGAATTTTAATACTTTTAAAATGAGAATTCACTCAGCAACGCTGACTCTTATGCATTTTCAGTTGGCAGGTAAATTGTTGTTGAGAATGGCACGCGGGTGAAGCTATTCGGTGGGGCATGACTGACATCCACTCTTACATGATAATACTGTTGTTTTGTAATGCAATCAAACAATTCTTTTGTAATCTGATTAAACCATGGTGTATTGCTTAACAATAGTGTTTGTAATGAAATGAATGGCTTTTGTTAAATTAATTCCGTTGCTTAAATTTGTAATATGTCATGTTTTATGTAATTATTGCTGTGAATGACCAACTATGAGGTCACCGGGAACGGGGCCTTACATAAATGATCATCCAAACTTCCTCTAAATTGAATGACAAATGCCCGAAGTATCTTCAAGTGTCTGTATCTTCCTCTTAGATTGTCCATCTATCTGAGGATGATAAGCCGTGCTAATGTGTAGCCTCGTCCCCATCGCATCGTGGAATTCTTCCAAAACCTAGATGTAAACCGAGTGTCAAGATCAGATACAATAGACACAGGTACGCCATGACGAGCTAGAATCTCCTTGATGAATAAATCCGCTAATCTCTCGGAGGAATACGTCTCTCGGATCTATAGGAAGTGTGCACTCTTCGTCAAACGATCAACTATCACCCATATAACATCATACCCTCTCGGGGTACGCGGTAACTTCGTAATAAAGTCCATGGTGATATGCTCCCACTTCCACTCGAGTATATCCAAAGGTTGGATTTTCCCCACGACTTCTGATGCTTCGCCTTCACTTGCAAACAAGTAAGGCACTTACTCACGTATTCCGCTACGTCATGCTTCATACCCGGCCACTAATAATTCTTCTTCATATCATGGTACATCTTGGTAGCACCGGGATGAATGGAGTATCGATCTTATGAGCCTCATCCATGATCTTTCCATGTAAGTCCCCATAACGAGGAATCCATATTCGTCCGAATCGGGTTCTAACACCAAGAGTGTTCTCACCTAATTCCGTGACTAGACCTTTAATCCTTTCAGAGTTAAGACGATCTTCTTTTAAAGCCTCATCTTGAAATTCCTTGACATGTGTCATCACGTCATAGGTCATAATCAAACGATATGCCTTCACCTGAATCGGCTTGGGTCCTTCCTTTCGGCTAAGGGCGTCCGCCACCATAATGGCCTTGCCCGGATGGTAGTGGATCTCGCAATCATAATCCTTTATGAGTTCCAACTATCGTCTCTGGCTCATGTTCAAATCTTTCTGCGCGAAGAAGTACTTCAAGCTCTTGTGGTCAGTGAAGATTGTGCACTTCGTCCCGTATAAGTAGTGCCGCCAAATCTTCAAGGCAAAGACCACAGCTGCTAGCTCCAAGTCATAAGTAGGATAATTAACCTCATGAACTTCCAACTATCGGGACGCATTGGCTATAACCTTCCATGCTGCATCAACACGCAACCCAACCCTGAATAAGAAGCATTCGAATAGACTACCAAGTCCTCGCTTTCGTCTGGTAACGAAAAGACAGGAGCTTGCGTCAGCTTCATCTTTAACTCCTCAAAAGCCTTCTCCTGGCCTTAACCCCACACAAACTTCACATCCTTATGGGTCAGCTTAGTCAACAGAGAAGCTATCTTAGAGAAGTCTTGGATGAATCTCCTATAATACCTCGCCAATCCCAAGAAGCTACAAATCTCGGATGGCGTCTTTGGAGGCTTCTATTGCATCACCGCCTCAACCTTCGTAGGGTCTACCATAATTCCTTCGGCATTCACTACGTGACCTAAGAATTGTACCTCGCGCAACAATAAAGCACACTTAGAGAATTTGGCATACAACTTCTCTCTCCTAAGTGACTCCAATACCTCACGTATGTGACCAGCATGTTCTTCCTCACTTCTCGAATAAATCAGGATATCATCAATAAACACAATCACTGATTTATCTAACATTGGCTGACACACCCGGTTCATCAAATCCATAAAGGAAGCTGGCGTGTTGGTTAAAGCGAATGACATAACGAGAAACTCATAGTGTTCGTAACGCGTGCGGAAAGCTGTCTTAGGAATGTCCTACTCCTTTACCTTTAATTGATGGTAGCCAGATCGAAGATTTATCCTCGAAAACCAACTAGAACCATGGAGCTGATCAAACAAGTCATAAATCCTCGATAATGGATACCGATTCTTCACCGTCAACTTGTTCAATTCACGGTAGTCAATACACATCCTCATACTACCATCCTTCTTCTTCACGAGTAAGACCGGAGCACCCCAAGGAGAGATACTTGGTCTAATGAACCCCTTATCGAGCAACTCCTTCAGTTTCTCTATCAATTCCTTCATCTCTGAAGGAGCCAAACGATATGGTGCCTTGGCGACAGGCTGAGCACCGGGTATCAAGTCAATTTGAAATTTGATTTCATGATCCGGTGGGACACCTGATAAGTCCGCTGGGAACACATCGGGAAAGTCACACACCACCGGTACATTGGACAATTGTGGTGTTGACGTGTCCACATCTTTTACGTAGGCCAAATAGGCACTAGATCCCCGTCTCAGGCATTCTCACACCACCGCCATTGAAATCACTTTCGGAATCGTCGTAACTCGATCACCGTATATCGTCACCGAACTCCCGTCAGGCGCTGTCAATCTAATCATCTTCTTGCGACACATACTGTTTGCCTCATAGTCCGCTAACCAATCAATTCCTAGGACTACATCAAACCCGCCTAAGGTCATCACAAACAGTCTAGCAGGGAACTTATGACCTTCTAGTTCTATGTCACAATCCTCAATCAACTCAGAAATCCTTGTACACTTACCTATGGCAGTTTCTACATCAAAGGGCTCATCAATACATCTACGAATAACAGGCAAATTAGCACAGAATGCAGCAGAAATAAAACTTCTACTAGCACCTGAATCAAATAACACAGAGGCAAGAGTTTGGTTTACTAGAAACGTACCTGACACAATATCGGGGTCCATCCTAGCCTCCTCCCTAGTCATGGGGAAGGCTCTGGAGCTCGCCTTCTGCCCTTCAGTCCCATTCGTCTTCTTTGCCCCGGAACTCTCAGCCCTTGGCTTCTTACATTCCCTGCTCATACGACCCTCTCCACCACAGTTAAAACATCTAGCTACACGACATTCGTTTGCTATATGCCCCGTCCTCCCACACTTGAAGCATACATTCGATCCCCACCTACATTATCCGGTATGCTCCTTTCCACGTTTTCCACACCTCTTCGACCCTGCACCGAATGTGACCACAAGTCAGTCATCCACCCGTGCACTCTTGTTGTTTGCCGGAGCACCACCCCGTCCAAACCGCTTCCCGTTCTAGTTCCGGTCACCACCACCTTTCTTACTCACCTCAGCCACCACTACCTCCCTTTCATCATACAGTCTTCCCACCAAATCAACCACCGACCTGAACATGCTCGGTCGGGCAGTGATCATATGCCTGCGGATGTCTGCCGGTAAGCCCTGAATGTATCTCTTGATCTTCCGTGACAAGGGTACGACCTGACCCGGCACTAGCTGTGCCATCTTGGTAAACTTGGTAGTGTATTGTTGATGTGTCATTGTTCCTGCTTCCAGCTGCAGGAACTCTCTCTCCACCTTGTCCAACTCCCGGTGAGGACAGAACTCCTCAATCACCAACTTCTTCAGCTCACTCCACATCATCCTGCCAATCGCCCTACTACCCTCGGCTTGGACAATGTTGTCCCACCAACATAGAGCCGAGTTCACGAACAAATGAGTGGCAAACTTCACCTTCTGATCCTCCCTGCACTCGCTGATATCGAGCACAACGTCCATCTCTCTTACCCATCGATGGGCAGCAACAGCAGTACCATTTCCACCAAAAGTTCGGGGCGTGCATCTTTGAAATGCCCCATAGTTATAGCCTCGTGCTACCTCCGGCACAGGCTCTTCTTCCTCCTCCTCGTCAGTGGGGACAACCGTCTCAGTCTCCGGTTGTTCCCCTCTCCCTGTGGGCCTTCTCTTTTCCTTCCTCTCTCCTTCCCTAATAGCTTTAATCACTTCGGTCACCACAGACGGTAGGATCGTCTGCATGACCTGGTGAACCTCTTCTACCACAGCCTCTTTCACCAAGGCCCTTAGGTTAGCACTCTCATCACCACCCTCTGGATGAGGGGTCTCAAGCTCTTCATGAGCCACTTCTTCAGCTCTTGGCCTTCCTCTCGTGACCCGTGGTCCAGCACCACATCCACCGTGACCTCCAGCTCGAGAAGCCTTCAAAGATCTACTACCAGCCATCCTCTAACACGCTATAAGATTCAAACACTAATACGATCATTCAAGGGAACATCTCAGTTTATGTTAAGTATAGTAAGTCCCTAATTAAAGTAGCCGGTTATGATTAGCCACTTACTTTACTCTTCATACCCTAAGCATTTCCTATCCTGAATCAGTATCTAAATCTACTAAGGGCAAATAGATCACATAACATGCGCACATAATACCGGTTAACATTAAAAAAATACCTGATGGCACGTAGCTACTTGGACTGGCATCCCATCCCTTTGTCCCATTCTCAGTTTAAGTTTAGGTTTCTTTTGAAAATTTTTACCCATTTCACTTAAACTTTGGCTCTGATACCAACTTGTAAGGCCCCGTTCCCGGGTACCTCACAGTTGGTCCTTCATCGCACATAAATCATACACTTATTTAAAACATCACAACGGAAATTATTTAAAACCATTTCATATTAATGAACGCTTTTGCAAAATAATACAATGTAGTTAACTGTTACAAAAAGACATAATTTGCATTACATGACAACCTAATGTGTCATTTGACCTCAGTCATTCCAGGCAAAAGGATCCGTTCCTGGACTTAGGCCCATCACTTCATCATTCTATTTCCAGGGCACGGTACTCCGTTTCTAGCAAGTTCCTGAAGGTCCAACAATGGGGATGTTGTACGTACCCCGTGTTTACTGAGCTATATCTCTATCTATTAGTTAGTCGGCTTAAAGAGTTGAGACTCACGATACCGAGAAACCAGAACGGCAAAGAAGAGTTCTATTTGGCGACCGGTAGGGAGAGGAGAGGATGGGAGGAGAGAACGTCCTCACTTAACGGGGCTCTTTGAATTGGAAGACAACGACAAAAGTGAAAGAAGGACTCAGAATGAACCTTTCTTTGTGGAAGAAAAGATCTTGGTCGGGGCCTGCCACTCAGTGATAGCACGGCCTATCGACATCATACGCTCTACTGAAATAGATTTCGCAGAAAACCAGCTATATCCGATCTTGGTTGGCCGTTGAAGGGATATCTATATAATCTGATCGATTGTGTAAAGCCTGCGGTAGCAGCGGAACCAACATCATTGTTATATAAATGGATGCCATCCCAAAAATGCCAAGTAGCTGCCCCGTGCCATCCTCAACAACAATCACCTGCCAACTGGAAAATACATAAAAGTCAGCGTTGCTGAGTGAATTCTAGTTTTGTAAATTAAATACTCTTATTTATCATTCAAAACCGTTCTTTACTTTCATATGTGCTCATACATCATACGTACAAATAGATAATCTTATTATTATCTTCATCATCGTTCATTAACTTTTATTCATTCATCATTGTACGTCATTGTTATCATTCGTTATCTTCCATACCATATTTTACGTACATTCACCTTTATCTTCCTCGTATTCCGGGCCAATGCCACGGGCTATACCCCACCGTCATGCATAAAGCGGGTATTGGGCTGAAGTCTGTAATTTGACTCCCATACATTATGCCCGGTGGCCTGACCACAATACCGGGGTAAGCGGCAAGATCCCATACGTATGGTCAATCACAAGGATTAGACCCCAGTGTGCATCCTTCCGGGGTAGCTAACCCACACACAGTTGAGCTAACACCCTTCATTGGGTGTGAACCTCCATACATTGCTTGCAAGACTTTTCTTACAT
>BJCO01769575.1:0-10106 GCA_018326465.1 Flaveria floridana | reverse complement strand
CAGCTGATGACAACAACTGAAGACATCAGCTGATGACAACATCTGAAGTTAAAGTCTGAAGACAAGTACTGAAGCCTTCAGAGTTTGTCACAACATTTGCTGAAGAAGTATTTTTCAGTTGTTGTGATGGTTTCCTTTCAGTCTTTCTTTTCAGTAGTTTTCTTTTTTATTTCAGTAGTTTGTAAAACGTCTGAAGAGCATGTTCTTCAGACGTTGTAGTTTCAGTAGTTTCTTTTCAGTAGTTATAATAGTTTTAATACTTAGTCTTTTGTAAGAAGATGTCAGCTGTTTGACATATTCAGTAGTTTAGTTAGTTTCAGTAGTTTGTTGTAATAACGGTTTGATGTCACTGTAAGTGAGATCAGCTGACGTCATTTTTCCTATAAAAGGAAAGATGACCTAATTGTATACTGGCCGAAGCATGTGATCAATTGAAATACACATTTTTGCAGAAATTCTCTCTCTCTCTATAACTTACTGTTTCATTGGTAAATCTCTTGTGTTCTTGCAATAATTTCTAATTCTTGTGCTAATTCCGCTGCAAATCCAACCTAATTGATCAAACTAGATGCTGAGATCCTTTCAATGTAACCCTGTATGATGGTGATGACTGATGATTGTTAACTGTCGATGTTCCTTGTTTCGATGTTACGTGTTCTGTTTATGAAGGAATGAAAAGTATTATGTATCGTAAAGTGAAAGATAATGAAAAGAGGAACGGAATGAAAGAATGCATGCATTAACGAATACAATAAAGTATGAAACGAATCAACACGTGAGATAATGAACGTTGAGTATGTAAGTGACGGATGACGAGAATTGGATTGCATATCCCGGTACTGTGTCAGTCTTCGGACAAGAGTCAGGGGTTTGTTAATCAGGCCCCGACACAGTATCAGTCTTCGGACATGAGTCGGGGGTATTGCATGAGACGAGATAGTGAGGTGAGCAACTTTATGTTGCAACAGACTCGGATAGAGTTCAATCCAGGTGATTGACTTAAACGGGATCTTTGTCGCGTATCCCGATGCTGTGTCAGTCTTCGGCCATGAGTTGGGGGGTTTGTGTGCAGGCCCGGCACAGCATCAGCTTTCGAGCATGAGTCGGGAATATTGCATGAGACAGGATCTAGTTGAATGAGTAGAGGATCGCATGCTCCGGTACTGTGTCAGTCTTCGGACATGAGTCGGGGGTTTGTGTATAGACCCGGGCACAGTATCAGTCTTTGGACATGAGTCGGGAGTAGTGCGTGAGAGTGAGATGAGATGAATGAGGAACGAATCGTGTGCTCCGGTACTATGTCAGTCTTCGAACATGAGTCGGGGGTTTGTTTATAGGCCCCGGCACAGTATCAGTCTTCAAACATGAGTCGGGAGTATTGCGTGAGTTGATGAATGAGAAAGATAATTATGAAAGAAAGAAAGTATGAAACGTACGAAAGTTAAAGAACGTAAAGAAAGTTAAAGAACGAACGAATGAAAGTAATGAATGGAAGGAAAATAAGGATAACGTATGAAACGGGATCCTTGTCACTCGACCTCAGTAATCATGGCTGCGTGCCATGAAGAGGGTAACGTTTGACAGGATCTAGATAGAAGTAAAAGATAAAGAATGAATGAATGAAAGAAATGATGATAAAGATAATAATGATTGTATTATCTATGTGTACGTATGATGTGTGATCGTATGAAAGTAAAGAAACGGTTTTAATGGAAAGTAAAGTATGTTTTATTTAAAACTAAAACTCACTCAGCAACGCTGACTTTTGATGTGTTTCCAGTTGGCAGGTATGTTGCTGAGGATGGAACGGGGCGACTACTCAGTTTCTTTGGGATGGCATCCATTGTTATAATGCTTTTATAATGAAAAGATATTATGTAATGAACTGTAGTAGTATTTTGTAAGAGCATTTTATTGAAATGAAAAGGATGTTTTTAATGTTTCCGCTGCAATGTTTTTAGGAAGAACGATAAGAGTTATGTTTTGAGTGTGATGATTGACCAGCTGTGAGGTGCCCGGGAACGAGGCCTTACAAGTTGGGATCAGGGCCAAAGTTTAAGTGAAATGGGTAAATTTTCAAAATAAACCTAAACTTAAACTAAAAATGAGACAGAAAGGGAAGGGATGCCAATCTGAGTAGCTGCATGCCATCAGGTATTTTCTTAATGTTAAACGATAGTATGTGCACATGTTATGTGGTTTATGTGTTGCTGGTAGATTTAGATACTGATGTAGTCAGGACAGGTAATGCTCGGGGTACGAAGAGTAAAGTACGTGGCTAATCACAAGTGGCACTGTAATTAGAAACTACTATACTTGACATAAACTGAGCTATTCCCTTGAATGATCGTTTGGAGTTTGGATCTTTCAGTGTGTTAGAAGATGGCTGGTGGTAGATCTTCTAAGGCTTCACGTGGTGGAGGTGGTGGCGGATGTGGTGCTGAACCGCGGGTCACAAGAGGAAGACCTAGAGTTGAGAAGGTGGTTCATGAGGGGCCCGAAACCCCTCATCCGAAGGGCGGTGATGAGAGTGCTAACTTGAGAGCCTCGATGAGAGAGTACCGTCTGTCATGACTGAAGTGATAAAGGCTGTTAGAGATAGGGAGAGACAGAAAAGGGGTAGGCCTTCGAGCGAAAGGAGATGGCTTGAAACTGAAACGGTTTTCTTCGATGACGAAGAGGAAGAAGAGGAGGAAGAGCCTGCGCCGGAGGCGGCACGAGGCTGTAATTATGGGGCAATTCAACGATGCAAGCCCCCAACTTTTGATGGTAATGGCACTGCTGTTGTTGCTCACCGATGGGTGAGGGAAATGGAAGTTGTTCTAAACATCAGCGAGTGCCGAGAAGACCAGAAGGTAAAGTTTGCTACCCACTCTTTCGTGGACTCAGCCTTGTGCTGGTGGGACAACATAGTCCAAGTTGAGGGTAGTCGGGCTATCGGAAGGATGAGGTGGTCAGAGCTGAAAAGACTAGTGGTTGAGGAATTCTGTCCTCACCGTGAGATGGATAAAGTTGAAAGGGAGTTCCTGTAGTTGGAGGCGGAGACGATGACGCATCAGCAATATACTACCAAATTCAACGAAATGGCACGGTTGGTGCCGGATCAGGTGACACCTCTTTCGCGGAAGATCAAGAGGTATAGTCAGGGCTTGCCGGTGGATATCCGTAGGCACATGATCGCTGCCCGACCAAGCACGTTCAGGTTGGCGATAGAACTAGCGGGAAGTTTGTACGATGAGCGGGAGGCGATAGCGATAACGGGCGAAGCGGAGGAACGAGCCTATGTTAAGAAGGGGAAAGGAAGGCGAGATAGTAATGATGGAATGGTGGCCGAAGGTAAGGTGATGAGGGTCGATGATCGAGAAAGGATAACAAGAAAGGATGAAGTATGCAAGAAGTGTGGTAGAGGTCACGAAGGGGGGTGCAATGGGGATTGAACGTTTGCTTTAAGTGTGGGAAGGAAGGCCACAGGGCAAGGGATTGCCATGTGGCTAAGTGCTACAACTGCGGTGAGACTGGACATCTGAGCAGGGATTGTAAGAGGTCAAAGGCAGGAAGCTCCGGTGCGAGGAAGGGGAACAGAGGGTGAAGGCTACAACTTTTGCCATGACCAAGAGGAGGTTAGAGCGGACTTCAACTTGACGGCAGGTACGTTTCTGGTAATTTAAGTTTGTGCACTTATGCCTTGAATGTGATGCTAGTAGTAGTTTTGTTCCTACTGCCTTCTGTTGCAAGTTACATGTTAGGAGAAGGAACATCGATGAGCCCTTCGATGTAGAGATTACTATTAATGGATTCACTAGGTTACCTGATACCCTAGAGGATTGCGTGATGCAATTGAAAAAGCGTGTGTTCCTGCTAGACCGTTTGGGACAGCATTGGGTGAATAGGCGTACACCATAAGATGACTGGGCTAGTAATCCACGAGGCGTGGACGTATTGCCTACTTGGCCGATGTAAGGTATGTGGATATACCAATATCCCAACCGTCAGAGGTACCAAGACCTGAGTAAAGATTATTGGTGACCAGGTATGAAGCGTGATATGGTGAAGTATAAGAGTGAATGCCTTACTTGTTTACAAGTGAAGGCCAAGCACCAAATACCGTATGGGAAATATTGAGGTGATCGAGACTACGATCGAAAAGCTCGAAAGGAGTAAAGCCCTGATGGAGATAGTCAAAGATAGACCAAAAGTCGTATGTTAATAAACGATATAGAGCGATTGAGTTCCAGGTGAGAGACTAGAAAAGAGAGGAGACAGTATTGCCCGCAAAGGTTTAAGGAAGAACAGGTTTCGGGGACGAAACCCGTTTAAGGGGGTGGACTTGTAACACCCGGAAATTTTGTTTGGAGTGTCATGCGACTGGAGTCACGTACGCATGGAAGTCATGCGACTGGAGGCCCATACGCATGGAAGTCATGCGACTAGAGGCCCATACGCATGGAAGTCATGCTACTGGAGCTCCATACGCATGAAAGTCGCACGACTGGAGTGTCCAATCACATGGAAGTCGCACTATTGGAGTGTCCAATCGCATGGAACTCATACGACTGGACTGTAGCATTTAAGGGAGAGGGCAGCCCTTACCCTCTCCCCACACTCACAAACATCAGCCATAGAGAGAAAGAAGAGAGAAAAAGGGAGAAGAGAAGAAGAAAGCTTTGTTCGAGCGGGTTCGAGAGTGCAAAATCGACGTGTAGCGGGTCAAATCGAAGCTCTACTTGACGGGATCGTTTAGGTGAGTTCTAGGTCCCCTCTTTTACATGTTTTTGAATGATTTTGGGTCCGGAACACATCTGAAAACTATTTTCAAGTATTTGGGTGTAAACCCGTTTATGTATGTATGTGTATATGTATGATGCGTTTGGGGCTTGATTTCAGACTTGGATAGGCTTGAATGAGGTCATGGTATGTTTCCCTATGGATTAGAGGGGTTGATTTCAGCTCAAACGAGGTCTAGAAGGGTTTGGAGGTCGAAAGTCGCGGCTGCAGTTCGGGATGAACTGCATTCTGCATCAGTTAGGGCTAGGCGACCGACTGGAGGCCAATCGGACAACTGAGGGGCGATTGGGGTTCAGTCGCATGACTGGGGTTCAATCGCACGACTGGGGGTCTAGTCGCATGATAGGTCATACGACTGAGAGCCCAGTCGCATAGGTGCTCCGTCGCATAGGTGTTCATTCGCACGACTGAGAGTCCAGTCGCATAGGTGCCCATTCGCATAGTATCCATTCGCACGATTGAGAGTCCATCCACACGAATGGGTCCAGTCGTATAGAAGTCATGCGACTGAGGGTCCAATCGCATAGGTGCTCATTCGCACTGGTCCATTCGCATGTTGTTCAGTCGCATAGAGGCCATGTGACTAAAGGGTGTCCATACGCCTGAATGGGGCTGTTGCACCCGAAGAGAAGTGTGGTTTAACTTCTGACCTCGAGGGAAAGCGCGGGTGTAGTTTTTTAAGTAAAGGTTCCCGAAAGAGCATGTAAGACGACGGTTGAGACCTTAGTGAGCATGTTAGGCGTGATGATAATGTTGCATGTTTATGTATGATGTATGTTAAGTATGATGTAGCCACGTATGATGGTGATGACTGATGACTGTTAACTGTCGATGTTGCTTGTTTCGATGTATGTTTATCTTTCCGTAACTTTACGTGTTATGTTTATGAAGGAATGAAAAGTATTATGTAACGTAAAGTGAAAGATAATGAAAAGAGGAACGGAATGAAAGAATACATGCATTAACGAATACAATAAAGTACGAAACGAATCAACACGTGAGATAATGAATGTTGAGTATGTAAGTGACGGATGACGAGAAGTGGATTGCGTATCCCGGTACTGTGTCAGTCTTCGGACATGAGTCGGGGGTTTGTTAATCAGGCCCCGGCACAGTATCAGTCTTCGAACATGAGTCGGGGGTATTGCATGAGACGAGATAGTGAGGTGAGCAACTTTGTGTTACAACAGACTAGGATAGAGTTCAATCTAGGTGACTGACTCAAACGGGATCTTCGTCGCGTATCCCGGTGTTGTGTCAGTCTTCGGACGTGAGTCGGGGGTTTGTGTTGAGGCCCCGACACAGCATCAGTTTTCGAGCATGAGTTGGGGATATTGCATGAGATAGGATCTAGTTGAATGAGTAGAGGATCGCATGCTCCGGTACTGTGTCAGTCTTCGGACATGAGTCGGGGGTTTGTGTATAGACCCCGGCACAGTATCAATCTTTGGATATGAGTCGGGAGTAGTGCGTGAGAGTGAGTGAGATGAATGAGGAACGAATCGCGTGCTCCGGTACTGTGTCAGTCTTTGGACATGAGTCGAGGGTTTGTTTACAGGCCCCGGCACAGTATCAGTCTTCAGACATGAGTCGGTAGTATTACGTGAGTTGATGAATGAGAAAGATAATTATGAAAGAAAGAAAGTATGAAACAAATGAAAGTTAACGAACGTAATGAAAGTTAAAGAACGAACGAATGAAAGTAATGAACGGAAGGAACATAAGGATAACGTATGAAACGGGATCCTTGTCACTCGACCTCAGTAATCATGGCTGCGTGCCATGAAGAGGGTAAAGTTTGACAAGATCTAGATAGAAGTAAAAGATAAAGAATGAATGAATGAAAGAAAGGATGATGAAGATAATAATGATTGTATTATCTGTGTGTACGTATGATGTGTGATTGTATGAAAGTAAAGAAACGGTTTTAATGGAAAGTAAAGTATGTTTTATTTAAAACTAGAACTCACTCAGCAACGCTGACTTTTGATGTGTTTCCAGTTGGCAGGTATGTTGCTGAGGATGGCACGGGGCGACTACTCAATTTCTTTAGGATGGCATCCATTGTTATAATGCTTTTATAATGAAACGATATTATGTAATGAACTGTAGTAGTATTTTGTAAGAGCATTTTATTGAAATGAAAAGGATGTTTTTAATGTTTCCGCTGCAACGTTTTTATGAAGAACGATAAAAGTTATGTTTTGAGTGCGATGATTGACCAGCTGTGTGGTGCCCGGGAACGGGGCCTTACAAAGCATATCAATTGTTTCTTAATATCTTCCTTAAAATGATGATTATGTACTTAAAATCCTTAAATTGTGTTTTCAAGTGTTGTAAAGGGAAAGATGGACAAAAGAAGCATATTTAACAAGAAATTGAAGAAATCCGAGCTTTCAAGTCCAAGCATGGGGTCGTGCCTCATTAAGCACGCCCCATGTCTTGCCTTAAACACGACCCTGTGCTAAATTTAGCACACCCCCGTGTTTGGACATCTGACAGGACAAAAAGTACTTTTCCTTAAAAGTAAGCATGGGGTCATGCCCCATGAAGCACGGGGTCGTGCCCCAACTCAAACACGGGGTCGTGCCGACAATTTCTGCACGTACGAGCCAACCAACTTTCGTAAGCATTGTCCTAACACGGCCTCATTCCTTTTAGGCATGGGGCTATGCTTAAACACTCCAGAAATCCTATAAATAGAGGCTTAAGTTCACCATTTTGGAAAGCTTTTGGTGGGGAGTTACTCTGCAGAACTCTCTCGAGAATCAAGTCTTGAAGACCATTTGTAGGCTCGGGAGGTGCATACAACACTTGGAAGAAGCTCGGGATTGTCTAAACATCGTCCATTGTGGGTCACGGTTTGATTGTTCCATTTCACCGATGAATTCATATCTATCTTCTATGTTGTTTGTTGTTATGTTCAAGCTCGTTATAAGCTAAAATCTTATTATCATCCTAATTGGATGAAACTTATGTGATTTGTGAGGAACTAATGGTGTGATTTATATTGTGTTGATGTTATGGTGGTCTTGGGAAAACTTTTGATGGGTAGCACCTACATTTGAGCGGGAAGTTATAAACTTATGATTTGTAATTGTGAATGTCATACATGGTTGAAAAAACGTATGATAAACTTTTATTCGTGAAACCGGTCTTCATAACAAATTTATGGCTAATTAACTAGAGATGGTTATTAGAAATCATATCACCTTAACTTTCTGATCATTTACGGGTTCCCTTTTATTAGTTTGAGAAATCTTCAATACTTATTATGGTTTTCTAAAATTAATGGTATGTTAAAAGGAACTTGATCAACTCTCTTCTTAACATTAAGTTATGTTTTCAGAAATCATATGTCGAAAAGGTCACAAAAGATTTACCTATATTACTAGGGCTTTGACCTAAGCAGTAAATTTCAACCTGACATGGTCCTAGTCATTACGGAGCGGATAGACGAGAAAGCACGCCAACTCACCTTTATAAACATTAACGCAATTACTTTAATCAATATCTTTAATCACACCACCAATTCATCACAGTTATATAAGTGTAATCTAATTAGGATGATAGCCTTTATCCCCTGATTTTAAATCCAAAAGTTTCAACCTTATTTTACTTTATTTTTATTACTATTTTTTTAAACCCTAATTTACATCAATGGAACTTATCATTTTCCTAAACAAAAATCAAATCCGGTAGTCATTCATTAAGGCTGTTGAGTAGTCTTAGTGTGTCCACGGATTGATACTCGGTTCTTACCAACACTATATTACCTCACGACATGTACGCTTGCCTTTTGTGTGTGTAGTTTAGTATTAACAATGACCAATTAAAACTGGATCTGTGCAAAAAACCATATCAAAATATATATACTTTTCACACGCATCAACAACCCTAAAATATGGGCGTGAATTTTTTTTATTTAGCCCAAAGTAATGAGTTGAACACGATCAAAGCCTAGTAAATGACGGGCCGAACAAAGGCCCAATGTGAAAATCTAGCCCAGCTATGGCCCAGTATGTAAAGGCAACCCAAATAAATTTAATATTATTTTAGGATGTTGATAAATTTTTCATAATCCTTGGGATTCGTTTGAAGTTAAGGCTTTAACACATCAAGAATCTGCGTGCAAAACTGCTATTTGATAAAAACATACTGATATTGATGCTTATTTGATACCTAAATGAAAGGTTACAAACATTCAACTCTCCTAAATAACTAATATTCATTTCCTAATTGTTTTAAATATGAAACGTCTACACGACAAAGGCAGAGACATCCTATATGATCAATGCATTAATAACCCTAACGCCTAAAATAATAATATTATACTAATACTAGTACTAATAGTAATACTAAAATAAATAATAATTAACTTGACATAACTTAAACGAGAACATACCTTATAACTATCTAAGATACTTTGATATAGTGTCTCCCTACTCGCACTCCTACTCGAGCTCCAAAATTAACTAATAGCAACACCCAAAGGGGTATCGGGTCTCAGGATTCTGGTTATACTAGAGTGTTACTAAGAAAACTTATATTCTAAATTTAACCTTAAGGTTTCTATTTATAAGTAAGCACACAGACAAATCAATAACTATTAGTGGTGATAATGTGGGATGAAAGTGAGCAGCCTGGCTGCTTGCTTACATATATACTAGCCTGCTTGCTTACATATATACTAGCCTGCTTAATTGTTTACTTATTAATTCAGTTGCTTACTTCGTTTTTCCCTCATAAATGTTAAAATATAACGTTTTATAAAATTTCGACTACGTCATCGAGACGAGCTCATTTTTTTCTACGTGCCGACCTAAGTTTCGTTAAAAACAAAACAAGATCGAAATTAAAATTTTATTTTTATTTAATGTTTTCTTAAAATAATAAACTCTTCGTCACACCCTCAAAATCCACGTGCGGAGTTTACCGCGAGGTATGTGAACAAACCAGGATCACAGTCAATAGTTACTCGGAACGACTCTATATGCTACGTTTAATGTAAACCAACCAGAGTTTAAACTTTAAAAGACATGCGGAAGCGTAAAGTAAATAAAACAACCCAAAACATGTGAAAGTACCATATGGCAAAACAAGTGCCAACCGAGTAGTTTAAACCATAAATAAAAACGAGTGAATATGTTTGAAGTTTAAATCTCTAAAATGCATGCTGACTCGTGTAGTGCTCCTATGAGCAGTCCAGATTAATGACGTGAGAATAGCATACTAAAAATTCAACACATGGTTGGTGAGTTCAAGAGTTTGCGTATAAACATAACAGTTTATCAATAGTGTATAATTAAGCATGTGCATTG
>BJCO01769574.1:0-11663 GCA_018326465.1 Flaveria floridana | reverse complement strand
GAACACAAATGATATTTCAATGAAACAGTACGGTTATAGAGAGAGAAAGTATTTCTACAAAAAGGAATGTCTTCATTCAACACACGCTTCGGCATGTTACAATTAGGTCATCTTTCCTTTTATAGGAAAGAATGACGTCAGCGGATGTCACTTGATAGTGACATCTAACCGTTATACAAACAACTACTGAAAGAAAACAAAACTACTGAAGATGTCTACAACAGCTGACATCTTCTTACAATAAAGCTAAGTATAAACTAATACTATAACTACTGAAGCTACAATGTCTGAAAAACAAGCTCTTCAGACATTTTACATTAACCAAACTACTGAAAACAAACAACTGAAAATACACAAGAAAACTACTGAAATAAAAACATCACAACTACTGAAGAGTATAACTTCAGCTGTTGTGACAACCTCTGAAGACTTGATCTTCAGACTTTGTCTTCAGTAGATACTTCAGACTTTGTCTTCAGTAGATACTTCAGACTTTATCTTCAATTAGATACTTCAGACTTTGACTTTAGTAGATACTTCAGACTTTGTCTTCAGTACTTGATCTTCAGACTTTGTCTTCAGTACTTTAACTTCAGCTGATGTCTTTAGTACTTGAACTTCAGCTGATGTCTTCAGTACAAGTCTTAAGTTGATGTCTTCAGTTGATGTAGTCTTCTTCAGTTGTTATGATGTCTGTGGGACTTAAAGGTTTTTCTGATCTGGCTCATTGGTTACAGTCTAATAATAGTTGTCTGTCCTTCATACTTTCCGGATCTCAGGCATACTATCTTAGGTTCGGATCTAGTATTTGAGATCGACGCTACGTGTGATCTGTGAAGTTTCCCTTCAGTCAGGTGTTCCGACCTAATGGTATAATGTAGTGCCCATACAAATGTAAGATTCTAGTATAAAGGTATCCCGTGGAGAAAGACTAAGAGTAATAGTGTCTTCCTCAGGATGATCAGATAACAAGCATATATGTATAGACTCATGTATAGAGACAAGAAACAGTATAGAGGAACATACATGTAATATCAAATGCAAGCCAGTCCTAGCATGCATTCTACATGAAGGTTCCTAGGTTATAGTCTAGGTCAGGTGAATTGCCTAATTCTCTATAAACAATGGCTCTGATACCAGTCTGTCACACTCCCGCTGAGAGCGGAAACACGGGGATGCGAGCGAGACGGGATTGTCATAACACATGGTTAGCAATAGAGATGCAATATGTATGTAATTGATGACAAGCGTGTCATGACGACACCCGGCACAAATGGAGACTTGTGTTGTGTTCAGTCAATGTTCAGAACAGCATAGCCATAAGCATAAACAGAAACTTGTAATTGATTCACATAAACGATTCACATAATCACAAAAATTGTATTCTTGTATGTAATTCCCACAACCCAGGAACAAATGTCCATAAGAATGATAATTGTTTGATCGACTGCAACAATGTACAAAATAATTGTTCATCATGTATGTTCAGTCTCAAAATGCATTCTAGGGTCTCCACTAAGGCAGCACTCCTAGATCTTCAGTTCTCATTGTTACCTAAAAAATATGCTCAAAATTATCAACAATAATGTTGGTGAGCTTCGCAGGTTTGAATTGTAAACATGTAATTGACGTTGTATAGTGTTTGTTGTGGAATACTGTGCATACAGTTATAAGCAAGCAAAATCACATACCATGAGTTTTATACAACCAAACCTAACGACGTACACTCAACAACTTGTCAGAATATATTCACCCAAGGCCCGTTCCTGGCAGTGTGATGGTACTCACAAGTAACCATCTATCAAGGGTGGGGGTGTCAACCCTGTAGTACTACTAATACCGATCTGTTGGTTCCAACACCGGAATTAATGGTTGTAAGAAGAACCACACATTAACATCATGTATGCATCAGATAAGTACTCACAAAACAGTATCACGTTGATTCCAAGTATGAAAATTGTATGTATGTTGTACAACATTGAGAACGGGTGAGCATACTTTTCCCCCATGTTTGTAAACATTGAAAACTTGTATAAGCATTAAAAGGGACCACGAAACTCACTTGTTAAGTGGTAAGCATGTATGATGTAACCTCCCAAACTTGTATGTATGTATGAACAGTCAATCACCTATTGACAGTTATGCTAAGCATTAATTGTTGGTCCCAAACAGCCTTGAATCAAGTTTTTATTGAAGATTTTAGATCAAAAGATAAGAAATGTATGAATATTAACAAGAACAATGAAGAACTTGATGAATAAAGATATGAACATTCAAAAACCCGAAATAGATCTCATAGAATATGAAAATTACACCTCCTAGATCTATTTGATTCATACAAGCCTTACCCTAATTGCCATTAACACTTTCTATATATAGCCTAATGACTATAGGCTAATTGCAATTAGGACCTTAAACAATAATAAAGACTAAAACATGACAATAAAAATTACATTAAAAACCTCTATTTTTAGTCTAAATTTGTAATAAATATATTTTGTCTAAACAAAATATATTTCTTCAACTCGAAGCTCCATTGTCTGTCTTAACTTGAACGTCACACGTCAAACCATTGTTCGAATCCCTCAACTTGACTTGGCGTTGACTTTGACCGGTTAATGTTGATTTTGGTTGACTTTACTAAGTTGATAATATTAGACTATTTTTCAGGTCCAACAATACTCCCCCTTAGTCTATTATTATCAACGTCTTGCATCTAGTTCAACCTCGATCTAGAAAGCATTAGTCTTAACTCAAGACTCAACAATACTCCCCCTAGACTGATGCTTGCCAGATTCACTTTACTTCACCCCCTAAAAAAAATTTAAGATGGAATTCTTGCCTATTCTGTCGCTGATTATCGTGAATCAATGGATAACCCGAAGCCTTTCGTTGTGATTCTCCCCCTCCAATGTAGACCCTCCTAATTATAGGCATAATATAAGGCTTGAACTCCAACTAGTTACCAACAGATAACCAATCTTTTCACAAAGATCATTGACACTAAGGCATGCTTGATCAACTTTTGAGCCTTCTCTCCCCCATAAAAAATATAAAATTCTGATTAACTCCGTCTTGCGTTTCATAACTAGACCAATAATCTGAAGCTTGTCATGGTGAATCTCCCCCTCAATTGTAGATCCTCCTAACATGTAGGCAAATGATAAAGGTTCGACAAACCAATTATCTCACAACAAATAATTGGCTTCATCACAAACACGTTTGACTAAGGGGGAGGATTGTTGGACCTGAAAAATAGTCTAATATTATCAACTTAGTAAAGTCAACAAAAATCAACATTAACTGGTCAAAGTCAACGCCAAGTCAAGTTGACGGATACGAACAATGGTTTGATGTGTGACGTTCAAGTTAAGAAAGACAATAGAGCTTCGAGTTGAAGAAATATATTTTGTTTAAACAAAATATATTTATTACAAATTTAGACTAAAAATAGAGGTTTTTAATGTAATTTTTTATTGTCATGTTTTAGTCTTTATTATTGTTTAAGGTCCTAATTGCAATTAGCCTATAGTCATTAGACTATATATAGAAAGTGTTAATGGCAATTAGGGTAAGACTTGTATGAACCAAATAGATCTAGGAGGTGTAATTTTGATATTCTATGAGATCTATTTGGGGTTTTTGAATGTTCATATCTTTATTCATCAAGTTCTTCATTGTTCTTGTTAATATTCATATATTTCTTATCTTTTGATCTAAAATCTTCAATAAAAACTTGATTCAAGGCTGTTTGGGACCAACATTAATTATATACCTGCTGTTAATAATATTGTTTAGTTGGGTCGGGTCGTATCGGTTCAGTCGTGGGTAACACTTCCACACAAACACGCATAATAGATCTTATGTAGATCCAAGTACTAGAAACACTGCCATTGTAGATGTTATTTGTGTAAAAGTGTTATTGTTGTCAGAGATATACTTAGTAAGCACTTGTGTTATGAATCATTTGTTACTACTTGTAAAATGTTAAGTTGTTTGGATTTGTTATAACATTAATAAGTTCGATAGTATTAATCTTAAAGATCGTCATTAGCAATGGCAACCGTGTCGATGTCACCTTAACATCACACGACAACACACACCGCACATAGGAAGAATTCACACACAATGACTCCAATTGCACGACAGGACCAGACGTACTACTGGACACTCCATTCGCACGAATCAACTCTCAATTATGCGAATCAGCTTCATTCGCACAATTGAACCCTCATTCATGCGACTCAGCATTCAGTCGTACCACACAGCCCCCAATCGCACGACTCAATCTTCCATTCGCACGATTCAGCCTTCATTCATACGAATTAGCTTCATTCGTATGACTGAACTTTCATTCGTGCGACTGGACCTTCAGTCGTGCGATACACACAGTCGCACACATTCATCCGCATTGACTCAATCTCATGGCAATACTCATCCGCATGATTCATTCGCACAACACACACAATCGTATGGGCTCAGTCACACGACTCACTCAATCAGTCGCATGACAGGCCCAATCGCATGAACATTATGTTCGCGCCTGCAGAGTGCTGATGTAACATCCGACCTATTCCAGCTTGTAACCCGAACTCATTTATATTAGTAAATGAAATCTATTGGTTGAGAACACATTAATGTTGTCATTTAATTCAAATAATAATCATATATCTTTATAAATTTATAAAGTTATATTAGTAATTATGAAGCCTTTAAAAATGTTTTTAAAAATAATAATAATAATAATAGTAATAAAAATCTAGTATTTAATCCCATTAAGTTTTGGGTTGAGAGTGCAATATTTAAAACTTATTTTAAAACTTTGACATAAAATGATAATCACATAAACCTCAGGAGGGCAAAGTGTAAATTTTTTTTAAACAACCCATCCCCCACCCGTCGACCCCTTCTCCCCCTCCGGCCACCTTCCGGCCACCCTCCAGTGAGACCACAACACCCCAACTATCACGGTGTTTGACCAAATCAAACACCCCCGACAATATCGCATGATGATTCGAACCTATGGCCCCATAAAATTCGAAAATTAACCCCAAATACACGGTTTAGAACCGAACCCAACCACCCTACTAAAACCGAATCAAATTGAGTGGAAACATCGAGTAGTGGACTCAATCAACCAACCTGGAATCGCATAATCACAATTACAATAATAATCAAAACATTAATTTAACATAAAATCAATCCAATCCCATACAAAATCGACCCGAACCATCGGCAATTAATCTGAAATTGTTCGAATAGTTTAACGTCAAATTTCCCCCATATAATAGAGGGAAAACCTCCGAAATCACACCCACAAACTCTCTGCAACTCCAATTTGATCAAACACACACGCACAAGTGGATTCAAGATCGGATTCAAGCCGTGAACTACTCGAACTCGACTCCATCAATCTCTACATCATTACGGGTAAGTCGACACACACACACACACTCAGTTCTATGTGGACAATAAAAGCCCCATGGTTAATTCGTTCGACAATATCGAATCAAGCTTCAATTGAATCGATTTCATTCTAGGGTTTATATTAATTGGGGTTATTTTCTATTTGTGTTTAAAAGCATTTAAAACCGAGAATAACCGCGGCTGTAAGCCTTGGTTCACCGGTTCCATGTCCACTTGCTAACTTTGAGGTCCCGGGTTCGACCCCGGGCACCCTCATATATTTTTTTAAAGGATTTTCAGCCTTAATAAAATTGTAGAAAAATTTTAATATATACAAAAATTATTTCTATAAACTTCAAATATTTTTAAAAGCCACCAAATATTTTCTGTAAATTCTCTAAGTTTACATAAATATATTTTATTGATAAAACATTTTTACAAAGATTGTTCTTGAATAATTTCTTGTAAAAAATGGATTATAAATAATGATAAAAAAAGAACAAGAAAAGAAGAAAATATAACTACTCTATTGACAAAAAACCCTAAACTTGTTTGTAAATTTTAAAAGTTTATAAATTATTATCTTTAATCAAAAGCATTTCAAAAGATAAACTAACAAAATTTTCCAAATTAATTATTCCATTGATCATTAATTATTTACTAATTATTATTTTCACTCTATAACATTATAAGTTGGTATTTTATAAAATCACCAAAGATGATCTAAATCTTTCCAAATCCTTTTCATTTCTTTTAGTCACTTAAATAATTAAATATTTTAATTAATTATTATATAATTAATTAATAAAATTAGTTATTTGTTTTTCCCACACTTTAATAATAAATCAAACGGTTACGCCTATTGATATATTTATTTCTATTTAATTCTAAACATAATCACTTTCAAAAAATTCGTTTATTTATTTCAAGACATTCAAACTAAATAAGTTATTTCATTCAATACATATTCCCAATGGAAACCCTAATCTATACCCGATTCTCATATCATTATTATTCTAACTCGAGACACCGTTCCGTAGGTTACTTCTAAGAAAAATCGTTGGTGCCTAAACTATCACGTTCAAATTTTAATCTCATCAATCAAGTGAGTATTCATTGCCCATTTTATTTGTTTATATTTTGGGGAAATCATGTGACACTATAATCAAACATTGTTATTTCGTTTTATTTCACGTATAAATTCAATTCTTTATATGTTATGTCTTTACTTGTAATAATGTATTCATGGTTAGATAAATTGGATGATAACACAATCAATAATTCATACAACCACGGTAACAATGATAGATCTATTGGTTTGACAACCCACCCCATATGAATACTCGAGTGGTGATTGAAACCGGATTCACATATTCTATCACGACTTCGTCTGCGGATCAAGTCAGTTTAGTCAATCGGTTTGATTGTGTTGATTTGTCTTTGTGTTACATTATTGTGCTATAAGTCTCGACATTGCCATGTTAATTGAATTATTCAAACATTTAATCATCTTATATATATGTATATTCAAAACTGTGTTTACTCACCAGCTAATTTTTAGCTGACTCGTTACTTTTCATATGATTTCAGGTTAAGCAAGTTAGTGGACATCTACATGCTCATCTAGGACCCGGAATTAGTCAAAATAAAAGACAATTAATATTATATTATTTGGATTATTGTTTAAATGTATTAGAATTCTTTAATGTAAATGACATTTAATATTATTTCGGTTTACTTAGTCTCATGTGCTGTGAACAATCGATTCCCATTGGTCCGCCCCGATGGTTCCGCCGTCGGTTGGGGTGTGACAGCTGAGCAGCCTTCGGTTGCTCCGTGCACAGGTTTCACACATCAAGGACCTCCAGAAACACTCATCTAACATATCTAAGTAAGATGCACACTTAGAAAGGCAACACACGCACCCCCACGACCTCTTGTGCTTGGGTTAAACCCGAGCACCTGAAACCTTAGAATTCGCAGAAGTAAAACGAGCAAAAACGGACGACCATGGTCGTCTACCTGCTTGAAATGTGTTATCTAGGCTATAGTAGTAGTCTAAATGGTGAAATGACAAAGAAAACAGGGCGGTTCTAGGTGCAAGGATGAAGAAGAAAAGTGGAGAAGAAGATAAGGAAGAAGAAGGAATGGTGAAGGCTAGGGCTGGAAGTAAGGGTATTTATACCCAGCCCTAGTTTGGTAATTGTCACTTTTAGTCCCTGCACTTAGCCCCCGAGTTTCTCCAAACTTATTTCGGTTGAAAACGATGTAGATACACGCGTTATATTAATTATAGGGAAGTATTTAATGTTGTTTGTATCTTGAATATGTTGTTATTAATGATGTTTATATTATATAACATAATATAGTTGGTGATGTCGGTTGTGATACCCGTAAGCGTTTTGGGTGATAAGGTTGCAAATAATGGTATCAAAACTGTAAAAGAAAATCAAACAAGTATGATGTCCTCACAAATAGTCTATAAAGATGATAAGTGAACGTTCTAAGGATAGTTAACGAAATCCATATTAAATGACGGACCTTGTGGTGACGGATGTCACATATAAAGCCCTCCGTGTTGCGGCACGAGCCGTAAAATCGCACCAAGTAGCATCAACGGCACACCATCGTACGCGACTACCAACACCAGAAAAAATTGTATTGAAAAAGGAAATAAAAAATAAAACCAAAGGGAAAGTAGACGTGAAAACATTGTACCACGCACCTAAAACATAAAACATTAAAGACAATTATTGGAGCATATATTGTTATATATAGTGTGTCTGTCGCTTGACGAATAGTCTAGGCTTAATGTATTACACATGATATGTTGTAAACACATGAAACTAGGTCATTCGCAGGAGCATATGCGAATGAGACTCAATCGTATGTCTGAGCCATGCTAATGGACCAGTCGTGCGACTAAGAGATGCGATTGGAGCATTCGTAAGACTACACAATAAGAATGGTCCCGTCGTACGATTGAACCATACGCATGGTCCAGTCGTACGATTGAACCATACGCATGGTCCAGTCGTACGATTGAACCATACGCATGGTCCAGTCATATGATTGAACCATATGCATGGTCCAATCGCACGAATAGGCCCAGTCGCATATAATATGGGCTGTGGCCTATAAATACCAGTTTCATTGCGTAAAGGGTTAGAGGTTTGGTGCCCGGGGCCTAGGTGCCGCCGGATAAGAGGGGAGATCATGCTCGATCTCCCCTTCCCAAGAGTCTTGATTCTTAAGTTGTAACGAGCTTAAAATCATTAGGTTTTATCAATAAAATCATTCGATTATCGTTCGTACTATTGTTTGTCTTTTGGTTTATCGCCTTCCGTTAAGAACACGCTCGGATGTTTATCGATCCAGCAACTTCATAATTGGTATCAGAGCCGGTTACTACTGGAATGATCTAATAATCATTCTAGCAACCTGAGATCTTGATTTCTAGATCTATTTTAGGTTCCTTGACGTTAAACCCACTTTGTGTTCTTCGTGTTTTGCTCAGATCAGGTTACGTGTGGTGCTTCTATGTTAAAATCGAACTCGAAACCACGTTCCCATCACCCCTGCGAATCTTATGATGTCTATTTTGGTTCGGTTCATGTAAAATTCATCAGATTAGGGTTTTTGGCGGCCATGGCGGCTGCAGATCTGAAAATCTACGTGCAGACCCGTGGCCAATCAAGTTATATTTATCCGCACAGAAGGGATTCTCATTCTAAGGGGGAATCCATATATAGAGAAATTGAAGACGCAATCAGAAAGTGATGATGTGAGCAGGTTTCTGATGATGAATCTAAATGCATGCTGATTTGTTTGATATTGTCAGCTGTGGATTGGAATCTTCAACCCTTCGCCCAATACACCGTATGAAGACGCCAGGAGAGAATAATGTTTATATATTGGGATATGCTGAATATGAGGGGGAATTTCTACAGTTGTTAATGTTAAACAGGTTAGACTGTGTGAAGATTGAAGCAATAGAAAACTGTTCATGTCATTATCTGGAAAAATCAGTCATATAGGGAATCTTGCTGATATGTTGGTGGTCTACAAAGTAAACGAAAGCTATTGTGCCTAAATTCATTTTCAGGGATACTGTAGCAACCTGACGGATCGGCAACGTTGGCTAATATGGTTTTTTGTTTGATTCTATTGGAAAGCAGAGCAAAGATTGACTGAAGATTGTAAGAGGTGTTATCTACTATTCGCAAGCAACGTCCAAGGGGGAATTTGTTGGAGCATATATTGTCATATATAGTGTGTCCGTCGCTTGACGAATAGTCTAGGCTTAATGTATGACACCTGATATATTGCAAACACATGAAACTGGGTCATTCGCAGGAGCACATGTGAATGAGACTCAGTCGTATGACTGAGCCATGCTAATGGACCAGTCATGCGACTGAGAGATGCGATTGGGGCATTTGTAAGACTGAACCATAGAATGGTCCAGTCGTCCGATTGAACCATACGCATGGTCCAGTCGTACGATTGAACCATACGCATGGTCTAGTCATACGATTGAACCATACGTATGGTCCAGTCCTATGATTGAACCATACGCATGGTCCAATCGCACGAATGGACCCAGTCGCATCTGATATGGGCTGAGGCCTATAAATACCAGTTTCATTGTGTAAAGGGTTAGAGGTTTGGTGCCCGGGGCCTAGGTGCTGCCGGATGAGAGGGGAGATCATGCTCGATCTCCCCTTGCCAAGAGTCTTGATTCTTAAGTTGCAACGAGCTTAAAATCGTTAGGTTTAAATCATTCGATTATTGTTCGTACTATTGTTTGTCTTTTGGTTTATCACCTTTCGTCAAGAACACGCTCGCATGTTCATCGATCAAGCAACTTCACAACAATAAATACATTGATCTAGAGCCTATACGTTGTGATGGAGATGTTAAACGAGAAAAAAAAAGCTTAACAACGTTAAACCTCACGTACACTTACGAGTGTTCACTCTAAAGAGTTATACTGTAAATTGGAATTTTTGTAAAAGATAAAAAGCATAGGGGACTAAATTTCAAAGTGAAATATTATAATGGTTAAATTGTAAAATATGTAAAAGTATTGTGTTTAAAACAAAAACCTAAAAGAAAAAAAATATGTAAAACCTTTTAGGCACATGGTAGAACTACTAATGCAATTATAAGTTGATAATTAGTTATATTTAAATGGCCTTACTTGTAATAGGAATATAATAAACTAATCATGCCATCTTTAGCAAAATAGAGATTGAAGAAGTGGGTAGGTGATTTGAAGAAATAGAAACCAGATTGAGAAGGGTTTGGATACGATTGAATGTTATTTGTGTAGCCTTTAACCAGATGACTCAACCGTATTTCATATGAGTCATGTATTAAAGGTAGGAATATCCAAAAAACTCATGATTGTCACTATTGCACAAAATTTTTACATAAGGGTGATTCGAATGATCATGAGTACAGGAATGAAAACATTAAAATAAACTAACTAGTTTGGCTAAGTGTTCAAGTGCAGTATGATGGAAAAATTAGTTGTTGAACCAAGGTTTAACATTACCATTTTATACCATAACACAAGCCTTTCATCATTTTTTGGAGGCTAAGTTTTGTTCATCCACTTTTTAATTTGTAGATCACTTAGTGCTTTGTAACGATTAAAGAATGAAGGTGTAAAAGTGTTGGACCAAAAGAACCAATGAGCCAGATCAGAAAAACCTTTAAGTCCCACAGACATCACAACAACCGCTGAAGGCTTCATCAGCTTTTGACAAAGACTAAAGACTTCATCAGCTGAAGATCAAAGCACTGAAGACTTCATTAGCTGAAGATCAAAGTACTGAATACTCCATCAGCTGAAGTACAAAGACTGAAGACAACAACTGAAGACATCAGCTGATGACCACAACTGAAGTTCAAGTCTGAAGTCAAGTACTGAAGACTTCAGAGTTTGTCACAACAGCTGAAGAAGTATTCTTCAGTTATTGTGATGGTTTTCTTTTCAGTAGTTTCCTTTCAGTTGTTTCCTTTCAATAGTTTCTTTTCAGTAGTTTTCTTTTATGTTTCAGTACTTTGTAAAACGTCTGAAGAGTATGTTCTTCAGATGTTGTAGCTTCAGTAGTTTCTTTTCAGCAGTTATAGTGTTAGTTAACACTTTTCTTTTGTAAGAAGATGTCAGCTATTAGACATCTTCAGTAGTTGTGTTTCTTTCAGTAGTTTGTTGTAATAACGGTTAGATGTCACTGTCAAGTGACATC
>BJCO01769490.1:0-11704 GCA_018326465.1 Flaveria floridana | reverse complement strand
TACAACCATTAATTCCGGTGTTGGAACCAACGGATAGGTATTAGTAGTACTACTGGGTTGACACCCCCATCCTTGACAGATGGTTACTTGTGAGTACCATTACACTGCCAGGAAGGGGCCTTGGGTGAATATATTCCGACAAGTTGCTGTGTGTACGTCGTTAGGTTTGGTTGTATAAAACTCATGGTATGTGATATTGCTTGCTTATAACTGTATGCACGGTATTCCATAACAAACACTATACAGCATCAATTACATGTTTACAATTCAAACCTGTGAAGCTCACTAACATTATTGTTGACAATTTTGAGTATATTTTTCAGGTAACAATGAGAACTGAAAATCTAGGAGTGCTGCCTTAGTGGAGACCCTAGGATGCATTTTTGAGGCTGAACATACATAATGAACAATTCATTTGTACATTGTTGCAGTCTATCAAACAATTAACATTCTTTTGGATACTTGTTCCCGGGTTGTGGGAATTACATACAAGAATACAATTGTTGTGATTATGTGAATCGTTTATGTGAATCAATTACAAGTTACTGTTTATGCTTATGGCTATGCTATCATGAACATTGACTAAACACGACACAAGTCTCTATTTGTGTCGGGTGTCGTCATGACACGTTTGTCATCAATTACATACATATATTGCATCTCTATTGTTAACCATGTGTTATGACGATCCCGTCTAGCTCGCATCCCCATGTTTCCGCTCTCAGCGGGGTTGTGACAACACCCTAGCCAATCCACGTCATAATAAGTAACTAGTTTCGTACCACCTTCTTTGGGTAAAAGAATTCCCCGTCCAAATGTGGATTTCAGGCAAAGAAGGACCCTGGTTGTGTGGTGGTTTGTAAGTGGGCTATGTCCGGTCGGGTGGTTTGTAAGTATAACATACAAGTCTTTAATATATCGATTGGGATCAATGTTTTCTTCTTCTTTTTCTTTTTTAAGTTTTAAGTTTGGTTCGATTGGAAATGGGCTTTTTTGTTTTATTGATCAACAAACCAATAAAAATAGAATAGATTGAGCCATTAGTGATACTCTCTTGTTTTGTAGTGTTTTTGTATCATATGAGATATAGACCTATAATAGGGTGAACTTGTCTTAAGAAAATGTATATTATTATGTAAAACAACTCTTTGCATGCAATTGTTATTTTGCTCAAACTTTAAGATGCATATAGTAACTTATTAAACATAATATAAAAGTGCTCTACACAATAGTTTTTAATTTGTTGATATTTAATAAACTTATCCAAATTAATACATTTTTTTATTCACTACAAATAAGTATTATTTTATTTGCGATACTTCAAATTAGCATTAAAATTTAAATTTACTATTTATTATTTTATAACTAAATACTATTTAAATTAAATATTATCTTATTAAATACTTAAGTATGTAATTACTAAATATTTACATAGTTATAATAATAATAATAATAATAATAATAATAATAATAATAATAATAATAATAATAATAATAATAATAATAATAATAATAATAATAATAATAATATAATTAGTTTTTAAGGCAAATCTTATAGAGTTTCAATGACACTAGTCACATCCCGCGTACCAACTCACAATATAACATATAGAAAAGTCATAAATCGTGAAGTTGGTTTTGTCAGTGTTACCATAATTAGTTTCTTTTTCATCAAACTAATCAAAAACTAAATTTATTTTTTCAATATTTATACTTAAGCCCTTAAGAATTTTTTGAAATAACCATAACATTTGTATTTTTTTTAAAATGACAATATACTCATTTTGTCTTATTATTTTTTTTAAATTGTACTCTTAAGTGAGTTATGTCATATTTACACTTAATCTTCTGACATTCAGTAACTTTTCTTTTCTTTTCTTTAATCAATTTACAATACATCCATCAACAGTACAAGAAAATTGGCATTCAGTAAGGACAAAAGTCCTTGCTAGCTTTTAGAATGTCCTCTCTGCATATGTACATCGAGAACATATCGTCGCTGAATATTCCTCGCCAAAGCCCCGTGGCTACAATTCTACAGCGAGGATAGTCAACGAATACAGCGATAACAACTCTGACTTTTGAAAAAAGTAATTAAATACCCTACAACAACGACTTTGTCCTCACTATAATATTTTTGGTACATAATTATAAAACCGCATATAACATGTATATTTATACAATTATACGTGTATAATTGTATTATAAACGTATTCGTTAATATATCAACAGTACAATACTGAGTCTACAGCGAGGACAAAGTCCTGGCTGTATTTTAGAAAGGACTTTTTTTAGTATTTTACTTTGTCTTTGCTAAAGTCTTTAGACAGTACTTTGTCCTTGCTAAATGACTGGGAATTTCACTGCAGTTTTTGCTATAAATACAGCATCCGCCCAGCATGTTTCTGGGTCAATGCCTACTCTGTTTTCCATATTTCCATCAAACACCAATGATATAATCAATCATACAACCAAAATATCATCATACCATAACCTAGTTAGAGTTTGAGAGTACATTCAAATGACAAATTCGGGTTTACATATAGAAACAACAAAAGATCTAAGTTCATAAGAAAACATTGGGATAACCTAGTTGAAGCTGTCGCTCTCATAATCAGACTCAAATTCAATCAAAATATCATGTTCCGCTAAACCTTTTACAACGTCTTTCAGTTTAGTAGCAAGGCACATATATTTTCTCTTTGATGATGCCAGCTTTTATTGACTTGTTCTTGGGTGTAGACAGGTGGTGGTGGGGTAGATGGTCCAGGACTAGAAGATGATAAAGTGTATCAGTCCAAACTTGGTACAATATGTCCATGACCCCTGTTAAACCCACGACGTGTACCCAATACCTGATCCATGATCTGCTTCTCTGTCAACGGGTTAGCAACATCTTCTTGCCGGCTAAGTAGGTCATTCATTTCATCCTGTACAGTTACAAAATAATAAATAATCAATGTTATATAAATCTAGTCATTTATGCAAATTAACCCAAGAAAGTACCTATGCAGGACCGGGTGAAGGGTTATGAACTTTACAACACAACAACACAAAAAGGAGAGTGTGGAGCAACACTTAACAATTCAAATGGGGAACTGGGAAAATCATTTTAGAGAACTAAGGAACACAAGTGTAAAATGAGACAGAAACTAGAACAACACATGAGTAGTTGGTTTTCTAGGTTGATGTATATTGACCACTAGTTCCTTTCAAATGGTTTAAAAAGTTCTTCTCAACTTAATAAGTTACAAGGACCAGAAAATACTTATATTACAACCTACAGCCTGCCATACTTTGAAGGCCAGCTGGATACATGATCTATACAACAAAATCCATGTAGAGTCAAAAGGCAGATTGCCTTTTGACTGGTGACTATGACATGCCATAGCTCACATCCTAATACATTAAAAAAAGGATAAAGTACATAAAGTGGAAAGTTACAGACTCAAGACCTCAATGTACAGTTTACCAAAAGCACAGACCTTTTCACCAACTCATGTAAAGTTGGTGACTTATTAGAGAGGCAACGGAAAGTGGTTCAGCTTTAGGTAAAAAGTACATCAGATAAAGCATGTAATATAAAAGTCTTCAGAAGAAACCTGTCTTCAATGGTTGGCTTTGGAAGACTTTGTCCTTGAAGCTTCAGAAGACTTCATCTTTTGGCTTCGGAAGATATTGGTCTTAGCTTCGGAAGATTTCACACTTAGAATTATTTCTAAGTCAGTATGAAACTTCCGAAGCATTCCACTTCAGTACACTTATGCATGCATGCAGGAGATATTTTGGGTGTTTGGGTTGCATCAGTCTTACTAATAACCTTACAAACTCCTCCTAGGCTAATGCTACCAAAACACTTGAAGACTTTAGATGTCGAAAATCCTCATTATGATGATGACCATCCCTTTCTTCATGAGATGATCAGGAACACTCAAACTCTCATAGTATCTTCTCATATAAAAGAGATCATGCAGGGGTAGATTGAACATATCTTGCCATCTTTCCGGATTTGTGGTGTATGTTCAAGATAAGATGGGTCTTCCTGATGCCAGATGAGCTGCTTGAATTGGAGTTGGTGGAGCATCCTCTTGTTGCACCTCCTCAGGATGTTCTGACTCATCTTGAGGTTTGGAAGTGGATGTTTCCTTCTTCTTCTTCTTTGACTTTGTTTTGGAAACCATCCTTTTCATCCTCTTTGAACTTTTTAACTGAGAAGACTGGCCTGCAGCACCTGATTGATCTTCTTTGTCTTTTTCAGTTGGGTCTTCCTCTCTCACAGGTTCAGATTGAGAGGGGACAGATCCCTGCTGTGGATCAGAAGTAGAAGCTTACTTAGGTTCAGCAGGAGGTTCAGGTTGTGTTGTCTTAGGTGTTTTAACCTTAACCTCCACTTCCTGAGGGACCTGACTTAGTGGGGAGTGTAAGTGAACAAGTTCACCTCTTTGGATCTTCTGCTTGATTACCCTGATGTGCTCATCCATGGTGGATAGAGACATGGGACCAAGTCTCCTTCCGGAGAATCCATACAGCTTCAAGAAGCTCATCATCTTCTGCCTGTCAGCAGACTTTTTCAAGTTTTTATGGATGATGACTCTTGATTTTACAGCTTCTTCCCTTAACTTCCTTTTGGTGATCTTTCTTTCTTTGGATACAACAAGTTCAAGTTGTTTGAGGTACTCAAACTCAATGTAGTCAAAGGGTAAGGGAAGAAGTGTATCAGCTTGATAGAGGCCTGTGGCACTCAGGTAGTTGATCATGTTGAGTCTATCCTTCTCTTTGTTTACCTGAGATACTTGTGGAGCCACATCTTCTTGTTCATGAGTTTCTTGAACTGGTGAGAGAGTAGGTATATGCTTGTAGAGTCTCTTCTTTCTTCTTTTTTCTTTAATTTTCAAAAGTAGCTCTGCATCCCCTTCTTCTTTTCTCTCTTTTGATAGTTCCATGTCAGCTAGTTCATTTAACTCATCTAAGGGGAGAGAGATGATATTATCAATATCATAGTTCCTGGTCTACAAGTAGTTAATCCTGACTGCCCTTAACTCATCATCCTAAGTATTTCGTCTGGGGGCATCCCTGATAGCACTTTCCTTGAGTCTTGCAGACCTAGTAGAGGAACTTTCTCCCTTTATCTTCCTTTTCCTGTCTCTCTCCTCCTACTCAATCTCCTCAGAAGTTAATTTTCTTTTCCCTTTGTCACTCACAGACCTTTGTGACTCAGGGTTGAGAGAGCTCTGGCCTTCATTGCTTGGTATAGCTTCCTAGCTCTGGCCAGAGAGAGGTTGAGATGCACCTTCACCAGCAGGTGTTTCATCAAGGGTCTGAACCTCTGCAGCAGTTGGTCGTGAGACAGGGCTCTCAGGCTCTACCACTGGGCCTTTAGTCAAGGTTTTTCCTTTGAAGCTAATCTCAGGGTCTGCCTCAACATCCAGTTAACTGATGGTATTACCTGATTGCCTTTATCTTCCTCTAAGGCTAAACTCTGCAGTGTTCCTATCTTGAACTCTTTGAAGAATAAGAGTTCTTCTATCAGTATCATACCTCCACCCAAAAATATGACTTAAAGTTGGTGGGGATGATACAGCTCTTGGGATGCCTTTCTGTTGGTCCATTTGATCGGTTTTTCAGTGCAAAAGATGGTTTGAATCGTTCAATACCAAAGACACACAACACACACAAAGATTTGAAGAACAAAAGAAGACCAAAATGTATTCAAATATGTTTCAATAAGTAACAAAACACAATGGAATGACATAAGCTCAATATATTCAATAAACACCAACTTACAGTAGCCTCTTGCAACAGAAATATTCGATTAGGGTTTTTGCAAGGATGCCCAACAATGAACAAAATGAAATCTATATATAGCAGATGTAGTTTCACAGATATTTTCGCTGGAGGTGAAACTATGCTGCCGAAACTATAGTTTTGCCCGGCCGAAACTGCAGTCTCGCCGGGAGAACTTACAGCTGACTGTGAGCGAAACTACAGTTTCGCTCACAGTTTCGCTGGACTACAAAGTAGAATAAACAAACTAAACAACTTACAAAAGTAATCTAACATAAACCCTATTACATAGAAAGATAGACAAATACTAATCTAAGGTGAGTCCAACCTATACTTGATCTTCAATACTCCCCTAGGTTGGATCTCACCGACTCCGCTTCGCTTGATATCTCTATTCCGCTCCAGCATCCCTCGATCCTACATATGATGTTTCTCTTTCAGCTCCTACAGATTCTCTTCCATGAGCTTCAGCACTTGATCTACCTTGGTCACCTTCGGCATCATCAGCTCCTTCGGGATGAGCACTAGCTTGTGCAAATTGTTTGGTCAAGTCCCGGATGTCCATGTTTAGATCATCTTCAGCCCTTACCTTTTCTGCCAGCTCCTTCACTTCAGCCCTCACGCCTCTAACCCTGTTTGCCACTATCATGGACAGGCTTGCTTCCTTCCTTGTCTCCTTTCTTGCTCCTGCTTTAATATGGTTCTCATATAGAACGAGCAGGTCTTCATCTGAAAATCCAAAAAGCTCCATAGGGTCAAAGATTCTATGTTCAATGCCACCGTTCACTCTAATCACCGCCTCCCCCGTTTGATTATCATAGAACCACTTCTCAAAATCTTGTAAACGAGGAGGGGAAGGATCTGCCAGTCTGACTCTGTGAACCACGCTTAGTACAATCTTCCCTTTCCCTGTTACCCAGTCCTTATCCTTCTTTGACCTCTTCCTTTCAGCTTTCATATACCCAAATGCTTCAAAGTTCTCGTTCAACCCATTTTTGATTTCTTTCTCTAGAAGCTTGGCTCGTTTACTCAAATCAGCTTCAAGCAGAGGCAACGATGCCAACCTTCTCAAATCCCACCTAGGCAAGGTCTTGAACGCCTTCCTCTTGTGTAAGTAAGTAATCCTACCCCCTCTCTTCTTAATCATAAACATCTTAAGGCCGGGGTGATACTTCCAGCTGATTATTCTCTTATCTGCCTCCTTCTTGCTCAACCCTTCCATATTCCGGAATAGGGGAGTCAGTTCTTCGGGTTCCTTCTCCTTCACAAACCATTCACTCTTCTCCATCTTGATAACATCATTCTCACCTTCACCCTTTCGAATCACATACGTCAGAGGCTTTTCATCCGCCTCATAGTACTCAGGCTCTAAATCATAATCTACCAATTTCTCATCCTCTACCTCTCATCCACCAATCCCCTCTCAATGGGCTGCTCAGAAGTTTCAGCTTGTTTTCCCATTCTCACATCTCCAGAAAAATCACCAAGATTAATACCTATATCGATAAATCCAACCTCGATTACTTCTTCAGCATTCTCAACATTCTCATGATGAGGTTCCTCAGCCCTCCTTTAAGATCCACCTATTTCTTCTGCAGCTGCTCCAGATGTGCCCTTTCCTGCCTTGGATGAAGTACGCACATTCAGAAATGGGTACTTTGAAGTATCAGTCAGATCATCTATCTTATGTTGAGTTAGCTGATTGGGCAGGCTGGCAGCAGCTTTTAGATCATTCACCTCCGCCAATAACCTCTTGATGAGTTTATTTTGATCCACCAGCATCCTAGTCATTCCTTCCAGCATATCATCCTTTTGTTTCTCCCTCAACTCCTGATTCATCAACTTTGTTTTGATCATACTCAGTTCGTTGGAGAGAGAGGTGTTAAGGTTTCTGATCACGTCCTCATCTAGACTTGCTCGTCTCTCAGTCTGTGGAGGCTCAGAAAAGGTTTGTTGTTTCTGTTTGTCCTCCTCTCATATTCCTCGGTATCATTCTTCTTCTTCGATATCTTATCCTTTTCAACCCTCGCTTCAGATGCCATCTTATTCACCTCGTCTTCAAAAACATAATCTTTCTCTTTACCATATCTCTTCCTTTTCTTCACAGCCTCAGTCTGTTTTTGCCTGATTTCCTCTGCACGTTTATCTTCAGACTCTATCACCCTCCTGATGTATGCCTAACGATCCGGTGTATACATGTTCTCCCATAAATGTGTAATCTTTCCACTGAAGTCGTGCCTGATTACACAACAATCAGCAAAGATACATGTATTTATTGACACCAGTCTCTTAAGTTCTCCGTATCTCGGAATGTTGGGGATTTGGACGTCTATTATCATCTGAAGGAATCTGGGATATAGCAGCCATTTGCCCTTTTTGAGGGCCATTAAGTTCTCAGCCATGCAATCAAATATCAAACTGGATATATTTGCCTTCTCCCCTCTGCAGCAGATCGCCATTGCTTTTGCCCAATCCAGATTTAGCCCATCTGATCCACCTTTACGGTGATCTAAGCACATAATGAACACATGGGCTATGTATCTCCACTCTTTGGATAGAAAGGACTTTTTGATTTCCTTTCTGGTCCCGAAATGAGGGCCCTCATATCCCATAGAAAGAAACGCATCGAACACCTCCTGATCAGTCAGATCAACTTCTGCTCCAGTATCTTCTTCCAGCCTCAGTACTCTTGAAATAATATCTTCAGTAATAGTCACCTCGTTATCCAGTACTTTGGCAACGACCCACTTAGAGTCTCCCCGTGAATTGTACTCAGCAGTACGCTAGAAATCTCGTATATGTAAATCATAAATGGTGGTAGAGTGTGAGATAGCGTATGCGATTGGGGATCTCTGCAGCCACCTAATACAGTCTCTGAAGCCGGCTGCTTTAGCGTGATAGTCATCTAAAATGGCTGTTATGTTGTTCCTCTCGTCGAACTTAAGAGTCGCCATTTAGAACTGTGAAACAAACAGAGCAAGTTAGTGGGTTATCGACATATGTAATATTTAAAAATTGGTAAAAAATAATAAAATAAACATATTGTTATTATATATATATTATATATATATTTATGTAATATATATATATATATATATTAATTTTATTATTAAATACAAAATATAGTTTCATTGAGACGAAACTATAGTATCGCTGAATTTATTTTAGTTTCGACAAGGCATGAAGGCAATGTCGACAGCCGAAATTGATAGTTTCGGCAAGACAAAGTGATAGTTTCGACCAGCCAAAACAATAGTTTCAGCGCAACGAAACTGAATTTCATTGGGCGAAACTGTTAAGTTCGCTTGAGCAGCATAACTACACAGTTTCGCTGAATTTGAGAGAGCTTTCGTTCAGTTTCACTGGATGGTGGATAGTTTCGCAGGATGAACTGCGAGACTACCCAACAGTCATGATCAAATACAGTCATTTGCAGATGAAATAAACCTAGAAAATCTACTGTCCTGAGTTCGAAACTCACTTCAGAAGCGAAATCAATGCAATATCGGAGTAGAATGATATAAATGCGATGATTTTAAGAAGAAAACCGAATAAAACCCTAAGACCCTACTTTCGTCGAAGTTTTTGCGAAAATGACCACTTTAGTTTCGAAGTGGTATTTAAATGCCTGGTAGTTTCATAGAGGAATAATCACTTTCACCGGTCACAGTTTCGCGAGAAAAGCATAATTCACCCTAGTGAAACTATAGTGCGAAAGTGTTAGCGAAAGTGTTAGTGAAACAACAATTTCGTCCGACGAAACAACAATTTCGCTATGTGAAACTATCTACGAAAGTATACTTTCGCACAAACCCTAAAATTTAAGCAAAATTAATTTTAGGCAAATAAATTAAAGTAAAAATAAAATAAAAATAAAATAAAATAAAATAAGAGAGACTAAAAAGCAAAGAAAAGGACCCCACACGATCACACCAGACATCATTTATTTTTAACCGAAATAACAAAAAGAAGAACAAGAAACTGAATGAATCTTCTAGAGAGTCATAGTTCGGTGAGATTGTAGATATTTTTGTCCTTTCTTAAACCCATGCCTTCTTCTTTTCGACAAGTAACCCCCAGCTGTTGTTATCATGTTATCGGTTATTTCAAAAGAAGACATAGAAAAACTCAGTCCCCACAGACATTTAGCAAAGAAACCTATCCCGTCCTCATGATATTTTGAACGAAAGACACCTACTGATTGATTACATCTTTTCACGTACAGTAAAAATCCCTTTTTCAGACGAAGCACGATACAATTTGACAACATTTGATGAGAGCTCCAGGTCAGTACTCACGTACAGCAGAGGAGATTATCACATTGTACTAATGAACACTCCAGGTCAGTACTACCGTACACCAGAGGAGATATTCCGATTGTGTCGATGAGAGCTCCAGGTCAGTTTTATCGTATAACAGAGGAGATCATCACGTTATGCCGATGAGAGCTCCAGGTCAGTACTTCCGTACAACAGAGGAGATCATCACTCCAGGTCAGTACCACCGTACAACAGAGGAGATAAGCACGAACAAGACACCACAGTACACAGAGAGGATTCTATGATACAAATATGAATGAGTGTAAAGCTTCAAAGAATAGATGTGAAAGATTATAAACAAGGGAGTATAATGCAATGACAAAACAACACAGAGGAGCCTCATTCTCAATCCTTTTTGAATAAGGACGAGTAACTTTATGAAGGCCAAAGATGTCAAGGGAATTATCCGAGTATTCAAGCATCTTATATTCTTAGTTAAGCTACGGGAATACTATCTACTTTGCTTTTAGGCTGAGCCTATCAAGCAAATCCTGACACAATACTGTTGACCTCCTTCATATTGTTCAGACATCTCAACAGAGCAGAGGTTCTGCAAAAGTACACAAAAGAAGCGGTTATAAATAATTATACTCCCCCGAAATTTCTACAATGAATAGGGGAAGAAATTTCTAAAGACTATTATTTATTTACTTTATATTTTAAATTAACTTTTTTTAAGTATGAAAGAACGACGATGAGTGGCGGAGCAAATGAAAATGAAAGAAAGAAAGAAAAGGAAACATAAGAAAGAAATATAAACAATATAAACATGACAGATTTTTTTTGGAAAGAAGGGTTTAAAATGATATTAATCCCAACATGGAAATCAATTCATAAAAACGAGGTTTGTAAAGGTTTTTGTGAAAAGATCTGCTTTTTGATTTTTTGTATCAATAGGAATAATATTAATGAAACCCTTTTCCTGAGGATCACGGATTGCATGAATCCGTGTCTCAATGTGCTTGGTTCAGAAATGATGAATTGGATTCTTGGCAATCCCGATGGCTGCTTCGTTATCACAGAACAACGGGGTATGAAGAAAGTTGATCACATAATCCATCATCTGGTGCTGAATCCATAATACTTGGGAACAGTAACTAGAGGCAACAAAATATTCTGCTTCTCCTGTTGAAAGAGAGACAGTGGTCTGTTTCTTGCTTTGCCAAGAAACGAGACAATTGCCCAAGTATTGATAACCTCCGGTAACTGACTTTCTGTTTAACCTGCAGCCATTAGAATCACTATCAAAGTAAGCATGTAAATCAAAATTCCCACCATAAGGATACCAAAGTCCTAAACAAGAAGAACCCTTTAGATAACAAAAAATTTGTTTGACGGCCTTTTCATGGGATTCTTTAGGAGCTGACTGGTATCGAGCACAATATCCGACAGCAAAGGTGATGTCAGGATGACTTGCTATAAGATACATAAGGGAACCAATCATGGATCTGTAGAGATGAGGATCAATTGGTTTCCCGTTTTCATCAGGAGTGAGGCATGTTTGAGTAGTGAAAGGAGTCATCTCAGAAGAAGCATCATCCATTTTAAATTTCTTCAACATTTCTTTAATATACTTTTCTTGATGAATGAGAATTCCCTCT
>BJCO01769475.1:0-14284 GCA_018326465.1 Flaveria floridana | reverse complement strand
CTTTTAGTCGATTTTTGCTGCTGCAGTAAGTTAGTTTCACAGCTCTATGTAGCTGTGATTTTATGTAGTTTTACATACGTTCATAGCTTGCTAATTCACATAAATGATCCTTTGTTCTTTGGGTTTGTTTTATACATCAATATGGTCATCTAATGAACATATTTTTCAGCTTATAAACAAGATTATAATGCTAAACTTCCGCTGCGTTTTCTGAAAGTTTAAATGGTTAAACTATGATTTTATGTTCTAACAAACCCAACAATTACATCTCTAAGACCTTAACTATGGCAACCTAGCCTATTGGCACTTCAATTGAAGCTGTCATGGTGCAGGAGGAATCCAGTTGCCAAGAACTTAGTGCTGGTGATGAGGAAGAAGACTTTGGTCCTACTCTCTCATCCCCCTGGGATTCTTCTGATGAAGATGAGGGGAGTCTAAAACTAAAGGTGCAAAAACTATCTAATACATGCACCTATTTAGTTTCAGAGGTTAGTCATCTAGAATCTCAGGTGACTACTTTGCAAAAGAGGGTCAATGACCACCAACTTGATATCACCAATCTCAAGGGCAAGTTAGCCAAGAGACCACTTAGGAGGACTCAACCAGGTCCATAAGAACCTATGGATATGGTGGACCTAACCTCTAGCTCACCTATGCAAGAGAGTGATGCTACCAAAACGGGGAAGAAAGTCCTAATAATCATAGAACCTAGGAGTTCTTCTCAGAGTACGGACATTGAGGATTCACCAACCTCACTTGCAACTGTCTATACTCAGCAACCTCCTCGAGTCCATATTGATGTGGACTCAATCATACAAAGTTGGTTTGAGGAGGGTATACCAAAGGCTATGCCTACCCAACCTCATCATACTGAGAATCCAATTATATTATGAGGTATGACACTAATAGAAGAGCCTTGGCAATCTCTAGGTCTGGGGGAAAACATGAAATCTTTAAATTCTCCAACCTGAGATTCTATGAGAGCAACTATTTGATTGACCTTCCATTTGCCAATCCAAGTCAAAACAAACAAGCTATAAGGTTAGCAACTAGGATTCAAGTAGGGTACTGGAAGAGTTCAAATTGAGATCCAGATTATATCGACAAAGGCTAGCAGGCAAGACTATTAGTAAACTATATGTTGAGGTTGACCCCAAGATTAGCTTCGAAGGGGAAACCTTGACCGAAGGCCTAGTAGTTGAGCCGGTGAACTTTAAGACAGGAACCTCTTCAGCACCCATTACCCTTAGTGAGGCACCAGCTGGTGAAGGTACAGCACAACCTCTTTCTGGCCAGAGCTCAAGTATTGAACCAAGCAAAGAATGCGAAAGCTCTCTCCACCCTGAGTCACCAAGGTCTGTGAGTGACAAAGGGAAAATAAAACTAATTCCTGAGGAGATTGAGGAGGGAGAAAGAGAGAGGAAGAGGAAGCTAAGGGGAGAGAGTTCAAGTAGGTCCCCAAGTTTCATGGAAGCTGCAATCAGGGTTACCCCAGGCCAAGCACTCAAGATGATGAGTTAAGGGTAGCCAGATTAACTACTTGGGGACCAGGAACTACAACATTGATGAACTCATCTCTCTTCCATTAGAAGAGCTAAATGAACTGGCTGACAATAAGTTGTCAAAGGAAGGAAGAGGCAGAGGGTGTAGAACTACTTCTCAAGATCAAGGAAGAAAGGAGGAAGAAAAGATTCTACAAGCATGCTCCTACCCTCTCCACTGTTCAAGAAAGCCCTGAGATAGAACTATGGAGACTGAGCAATAACTTCATGTAGACAAGGAAGCAGACAGACAAAATGTGATCAACTACCTGAGTGCCATAAGCCTCTATCAGGCATCTACGCTTCTTCCCTTATCATATAAATACATAAAAGTTCAAGTACCTCAAGAAGCTTGAGCAACAAGTAATAAAAGAACAAAAAGCTACTAAGAGGAAAATGAGGGAAGAAGCTACAAAGTCAAGAGCCATCATCCAAAAGAGTAAAAAAAAAAGTCTACTGATAGGTAGAGGATGATGAGATTCTTGAAGCTGTATGGATTCTTCAAAAAGAAGCTTGGTCCAATGTCTCTATCCATCATGGATGAGCACAATAGGGTGATCAAGCAAAATATTAAAAAGGGTGAGCTCGATCACTTGCATTCTCTACCAATGTAAGCCCCCCCCCCATTCCCGGGCACCTCACAGTTGATCATTCATTGCACATAAAACATATTAATATACATATCATTAAATAAACAACAGAATTACGCTAGCAAAAGCCATTCTCTATTATTAAAAGATACTGTTGTTAAGCAATACAATGGGGTTTAAGTTATAAAAGATTGTTTAATTGCATTACAAAACAACAATATCATAGCATAGGAATGGATGTCTGTTAGACCGTGTACGTACGGAGTACTAACAGATTCTGCGTGAAACCAGATCAAATAGCGTGGAATTCTATTTGATTGGCGATCCAATCAGTGAGAACGAATAACCCGATCGATCTAATGATGAAACAAATGTTAAGAACAGATTGGAATCAATCAGGAACGATCTATGAACTTGGATTTACGACTTGGGATACTCTGGACGGCTAGGGTATGAATTATTATGAAGTGTTTTAAAGTTTTCTATTTTTAAACGAATTATGTGGTATTTATAGGTTATCTGTGTTCATTCGTATGACTGAACCATTAGCATGGTTTAGTCGTGCGACTAAAGCATGCGATTGACTCATACGCACGACTGAAGGTTCAGTCGTGCGATTGACTCATACGCACGACTGAAGGTTCAGTCGTGCGATTGAACCAATCTTATGGCTCAATCATACGAATGATCCAGTCACCTGGTTTAGTCGTGCGATTGGTCCATAAGCAAGGTTCATTCATGCGTATGGGCCATAAGTATGGTCCATTAGCATGAATGTCCACATGACTAAATTAAACACACTTCTAAGTTCTTATTGACTTAGAACTATGTAAAACCAACATCAAATCTATATAGTTAGTTCATATATGTAAATCATAATCAATATAAATATAACATGACAAAATCAATCACATATATACATCGCAATGCATTTTATATATCATTCAATCATTTCATTACATTGGATTACATAAGTGTAAGACATGAAAGACTTTTACATTTTAGAACATAAACTAGGTACATGAATATGTATGAACAAACTCCCCCTTGGACCTAGTTTAGCTTAATGTCTAACATTCTTCATGTGCTCCTGAAACTTCTTGTACTTCACTTCTCTTGTGACTCCCGCGTGAATCTTTAACACGAAGAAGATTCGTATAACATGTTAGAATTGAAGAGCTTGTACAATGTCTTGCGAGTCATAGAATAGTGGCCACTTGTAAAGAGTGTAAACATCTTCAGCCGACAAGTTGGTTATCCATATTGGGTCAAATACCCTGATCGTCTCGATCTTGCTCCTCTTTGTACAAAACTATGACTGCTTCTCCCGTCCGCTAGTCGTAATACCACCATTTGAAGTGTGGAGTGAAGTCCTGAGGCATTTCCCGTAATGGGATCTTTGACATTGTGCGCGAAGGACTCCACTTCAACACTACCTTAGGCTTTCCAGTATGAGGATCAACTTCGGTCTTATTTATGAACCGTTTAGGCTGTTGAGGCCTGAAGTTGACCCACCTGGTATGGTATTCCCTCTTTAACGTCATCTCAAACCACCCCGACATCTTTCTGGGGTTGGCGTATAAAAGGTCTAAACAGGCAAGCCTGTTTAGCTTAAAACCAAGAAGAGTCTTCAGATCATGAGGGAATCTGAAGTACTCTATCCCCTTCTCCTTCTTCACGGCATAGACATCCAAGTCCTCAAAATACGCCCAACTAATAATCTTGCTAGACACCTTCTGATGCTTCTTCACTTTGTAGAGTTTGGTGTAGGCGTTAGGCTTTGGCGGTTGTCGTTGGGCTCTCATTCCTGCTAGACACACATCCCACTTAGCCTTCTTAATGTCGACATCAGTGTCCATCGCTTGGGCTTTCCCTTCTTCTTTCTCTTTCTCTTTCGCTTTAGCATCAAGAGCCCCAAACGTATCACTACCAAATGTTTCACCCAGATCGGGGATAACATTTCCTGTTGGTCAGTGTACTGTGGATACTATTCTGCAGTGATATCCTCGATATCAATGTCATCGACGTCTTGCAGCTCTTCATCACTAACGACATCAACCTCTGGAGCATCCTTGACTAGCTCATCCGGGTTGAGTCTAAACATATCGGCCAGCTGCTCGTCTGTGAGATCATGAATGATCCCTCCCTCTTCGGGGGTGTAGCTCACAGATCGTCGCACGATCCCTTGCAAATCAAGAATCATGGTTAATTGAGTCTTGATTTGTTGAAGGGGTGTGACGTCGTAGTCGTCTACTTGTTCAGCTTCATCTGTTTGATTAAACATTTAAAACACAATCACACACACATTAGTAATCAAAATAATTAAACATAAATAAACATTAATTACATTAGTGTTATACATAATTCAAGTACAAAAGTTATTCAAATACACATTTAATCATTACTTTTTCCTTTGTCGCTCGGCTCTTCAGCTTGGGGAGCTGAGGAGGAGGGTCGCGGATCTTGATTCCTCTTGGTGTGCCTTTCCCGAGCCAATGGATTTGAGGCTGATGCAGATGCATCACCTTCATGCTCTGGCTCATCATCATCTCCCCCATCTCTGTCCTTCCCACTGCCTTCAGCCTTACCCACTTCATCATCATCATCATCTGATTCATCATCAGATGAATCATCATCATCATCATCTCCATCATCACCGTCACCCTTGATCTTTAAGGTCTCACCCTTCGTCCATTTGAGTCTGAGAAGAAGCTTATTGTTCTTCTTCTCGACCTCCTCAATCCTCTTTACCGAGGCCATCAGCAGCTCATTCTATGTCATGAGAACACTATGAGCTCTTGCCAAGGCTCTCTTATAGGTAGCATCTCTCTCAGTCAGATGGGCAATCTGTTGAGTCTGAGTTGCATCCCTCTCTGTCAACAGGGCTATTTGCTTGCCCTGTGCAGCGTTGACTACCATCAACTGGTTCATCTGGTTAGCTCAGATGTCATCAGCAGCGAGCAGTTTGAGAACCAGATGGTTGAGGCTAGGCAGCTGCTCCTCTAGCCCAACAGTGGGCAGAAGAGATCCTTGTGGAGGGATCGATGATGTGGAAGGGCCGGTTTTGGGCATGGTAGATGTGGTGGTGGATGTGGTGTATGTGGGAGTAGGGATGAATGTGAATGGTGATGGTATAGATGTGGGTATGGTACGTGTGGTAGTGGGAATAGTGGTGGTTGTGGTGGTGGTAGTAGTGGTGGCTATGGAGGGATGTCTGGTGGTAGTAGGAGTGGTGGTAGTGGTGGTGTGAGTGGTGGTTGTGGTGGTAGGAGTGGTGGTAGTGCTGGTAGGAGTGGTAGTAGTGGTGGAGGTGGTAGATGTGGTAGTGGAGGTGGTAATAACAACTATCCTCCGTCTCTTGCCCTTCTTGCCGTGGGGCTGGGCCATTCTTTTCAGCCTCGACCCCCTGGCAAGCTAGGCTCCCCCTAGGCTAGTTTGCTGGGGAGGTGTGTAAGTAGGATCTGAAGTCTCAGCACCTTCAGTCCTAGCCTGGCGTCCTCTAACCGCCTCCTTGCCCCTTTCGGTAGCCACTACACGGATACCGACCGTCCTCGTGAGAGGCTCCTCATCTGACTCCTCCTCTTCTTCATCAATCAAGAAGTCTCGGTAGTAAGCAGCATGCTCCGATCCACCGGGAGAAGAAGTACTACTGTATGGAGGTGGTGGAGATATGGTAGACGTGTCTGTGGCCCGTGATTTACTGGGGCCTACATCTTCACCACCTTGACAATCATCATGGTCATCATCGTCGTCGTCGTCGTCGGCAGGAGCCATAATCGGCTCGATGTCCAAGTCACTATCATCATGACGCCACTTCTTACGAGCTGGCAACACATAACCCTCATTGGCCAGATGGCCGAAGAGTCTCCTCACCGGGGGCTTCACCTGCTTCCCCCGGTAGACCTTCATCCTTCCTAGGGTGGTATCATCCATCACCTCTAGGGTCATTACAACATCCTCCTCCTTAGGCAACGTAGAAAGCTTCTCGTCGATGATCATCTGCAAGAATCTTGGGTACATGCAGAAGCCTTCCTTGCCTTTAGCCTTAATGTTCTCTGTCAGGTTGGAGAAGAACATGCGTGAAAAACTGAACGGGTGGTTCAGCACCTGCGTAACGTATGCGTTCTGGATTTGATCTGATAGCTAATCAAATCCTCCTCTCCTGGAGGCTATGCATTTCAGGATCAAATGTGCCAGATACTTGAATTGTGGGCACATGTTGCTCTTATTTAGCACGCCGGAATTGATGTCGCTGGCGTACTTGATCCTGAGAAAGCATCCCCGTACCGTTAGGGGATACAGCTTGGTTGGGTGGGTTCCATCATCACCCAAGTCCAAGACTCGCCGTAGGTCGTCTTCTCTGATCTGTATATCTTGATCGAAGATAGAACTCCGGATGCATAAAGGCTCAGTAAACCAGTCGACAACGGCATTCTCCCAGAATGCCTGCTGGATCAACCTATACGGTGTGCATGGAGTGGAAATAGCCTTGAAGATCCTCGATCTTCGTAGGAAAGCTATAATCCCGGTGAACTTAGCAGCATTTCGGGACGTAGTATCTAGATGAGCACATATGTTATGCTTGGTGCTCATCGTCCATCTCTCAGCCATTTTTGCTACAATACAAGAAACAAACACATTAGTTCCATTCATAAGAGATAAACCACCAACTTGGAACAGATTTAGACAGACTGGTTCAATCGTGCGATTGAATCATACAACTGAGTTCAGTCGTACGATTGAGCCTGCGACTGAACTTAGTCATATGCTATACCAATGCGGTTGAGTCAGTCGTGCGACTGAGTCACCGATTGATTCAATCGTGCGATTGAATCATATGTCTGGCTCAATCGTGCGACTGAGTCATACGTCTGGCTCAATCGTGTGACTGAAGTTCATCAGCCTATCCATTCGTGTCTTGCACTGTTCGAACCATTTAATTTGAATCTTCATCAAAACACTAAACTAGACTTCGTGTTTAGATTCATTAGTTTCACAGGGACTCGAAATAGCACTTAATGTCCTTAAAATCAACTTTATTGTTCATTTAAGTGGCCTATTTTAGGTTATTTGTCCTGATTATATGTTTTATCAATTTCGATCATGTTTAGGTTTGATTTAACAGTCATTTGCCTCAATTTCGACCGCAAAGTACCTGAAGATGAACACTCAGTGGTTAGAAATCAAATCGGAGCGTAATCGCAAAACAAGAAATTTTGGTAGAGTGTCTGGGTAATGGGCGGTTTTTGAGAATTTTTGAAGTAGTAGGGTTCACGACCGACTAAGTCTCTATTTATACTATTTTGGAGTTCAGTCGTGCGACTGGACCCATGCACATGCCTCAGTCGTGCGACTGGACCCATGCGCATGACTCAATCGTGCGACTGGGGTTCAGTCATGCAACTGACTCAGACACCTTCATTCAGTCGTATGATTGGTTCATTCTTATGATCCCATCGCATGGTTTCCCCCATACTCATGGTCCAATCGTATGATTCTCTCACACTCATGGTCCAATTGTATGATTCTCTCATACTCATGATCCAATCGTGCGACTGGTCCATACACATGGTCCAATCATGCGATTGGTCCATACTTATGAATTTGACTTCATCCATTTCCACACACTCAAATTTTACTTTTGATAAATAAACGTTATGCCCGATGATCATCTCAGACATGATCTTTTAACATAAATCCTTTGATCACCTCAGACGTGATCCTTTTAAGTTAAAAACCGATTGATCACCTCAGATGTGATCCTTTTAATTGAAATCGTTTGGTCACCTCAGACATGACCCTTTTAAATTCATGCCAGTTTGGTCACCTCAGACGTGACCCTTTGAAATTATGATTCACAGAGTTCATCTAGTTACATAGTCCGACATTGACACCTAATTGATAGATAAAACAGAAAACAACTTGAATTGAAATGAAACCTAACATATTTTTGTGGTTTTGGTTGAGATGGGTTCAAAACATTTTATTGTTCCTTAATAGATTTCTCCCCCTGAACAGAACAGCATCAAGCATGTTCATCTTATCTGGACAGACTCTTATGAAATCATACAAGCTTAAACATAATCATTTGGGACCCTTTAGCATATGTTTGTTTAACTTATTCTTATTTGTCTGAGAGTCCAAAGCCCTTATAGGAAATCATACTAGAACTGTAAGAAGCACATAGTGATTTGGACTGTCGAGGATTGCTGCCACGATAATTGTCAGCGTATTTGTCCATTTAAATCCATACACAGACTTTTGACTCACACTGATGATTAGTTAGATTTATTATTTCAACAAGCATTTGTGGATCCCATGCTTATATGGTAATCAACATTACTCAGGAGATTTTGAGCAGTCTACGGGTTTGGACAAGAAGAGACTATTCTAAGAGCTTTCAAAGAGATGCCAAGCCTCAGGTCAGTGCCATCGCACAGCAGAGAGGCGCAAACAACAATGAATTCTAGAATATTTTAGTTGTGCTTATCCTCAGGTCAGTGCCATCGCACAACAGAGAGGCACACAACCTATCTTTTTGTTTGAGCACTTTTCTTATACACATTACGGACCAACAACATTAGTCGTTAGCTTGATTGCGTTTAAAATTGTTAGGACCATGTACGGAAGGAGTACTAACTGATTCAACGTGTAACCGAATCAAATAGCGCGGAATTCTATTTGATTGGCGATCCAATCAGGGAGAATGTTAATCAGATCAAACCTAATGATTAGAATACGTTAAGAATAGAGTAGGAATGATCTGAAACGTTCTACGAACTTGGAAGGGATGTTCTGGACGAACTTGGATGGCTAGGGTTGTAAATTATCGAAGTGTTCCGTTTTTCCACTAATTAAGTGGTATTTATAGGTTACAGCTTTCATTTGTACGACTGAGCCAAGCGAATGGCTCAGTCGTGCGACTGAGTCATACGATTGATTCATTTGTACGACTGAGTCAGTCTTATGACTCAATCATGCGATTGACTCAATCACCTAGTTCAGTTGTGCGATTGGCCCATACGCATGGTCCAGTCGTGCGACTGAATTAGGATACTTAGTTAAACATATTCTGAACCTTTAATGAAGCAGAACTATGTCTAACAACTATAAACCTATATAACATGTTCATATAAGCGTGTAACAATAAATCATATTAATAGATATAACATTCAATAAACAATGAACATTCACAGAAGAGTTTTTCATTACATAGATTCAAACATTACATATGTGTTAAAAACTGAAAGTCTATTACATTTAAGCTCACTAGAACTAAAACTAGGGATATGTGTACCAACAAACTCCCCCTTGGACCTAGTTCTATCTAATCTTTGACTTCCTTCTTAAACACTTCAAATCTCTTAGCTCGTTCCTCTTTCGAAACTCCAGCATGGATATTGAGTGCAAAGTATAGACGTATGACATGCTGAAACTGTAGTGCTTGCACTATATCCTGGATATCAAAAAATAGTGGGCACTTGTATAGAGTATAAACATCTGAAGCTGACAAGTTGATAAGCCACATTGGTTCGAACACCCTTATTGTGTCCACCATTCCTTCCCTGTCCAAAACAATGACTGCCTCTCCAGAGCGTCGGTCATAGTACCACCACTTAAAATGTGGGGTGAAGTCCTATGGCATCTCCCTCAAAGGAATTATGGACATCGTGCGCGGAGGGCGCCACTTCAGGACTATCTTTGGTTGACCGGTGATGGGACTCACTTCAGACCTTCGGAGGTACCTCGTAGCCTGCTGAGGTTTGAAGTTTACCCATCTTGTCCTGTATTCCCTTTTTAGGGCAGCCTCAAACCAGCCTGACATTTTCTTCGAATCAGCATAGAGCAACTTCAGGCGTGTCAGCTGGTTGAGCTCGAACCCGGGGAGAGTCTTCAGGTCATGAGGAAATCTGAAGTACTCGATTCCCCTCTCCCTCTTTACAGCATAAACTCCAAGATCCTTAAAATAAGCTGATGCAATAATCTTCCCTGGCACCTTCATGTTCTTCTTAACTTTGTAGAGCTTGGTGTAGGTACTTTGAGTTGCTGTAGCGCGTTGGGCTCGGATCTCAGCAAAGCAAGCCGCCCATTCAGCCTTTCTGATATCAACATCATCGTTCGAGGCTTGGGCTTGGCTAGTTGATGCTTCAACTTTCTTTTCTTTCTCACTTAGTTTTTCCAAAACATCACTGGCGAGAGTGTTAACCAGATCTGGAAACACATTTCCCTCTCGGTATCAGCGTATTCCGGATAATGCTGATCGGTGATGTCTTCAATTTCTATCTCCTCAACGTCGTTAAGCTCGTCATTACTAGCATCATCAAATGTTGGAGCATCCTTCACGATCTCATCAGGATTAAGTCAAAACATCTCAGTAAGTTGCTCGTCAGTTAGGTCGTGAATTATTTCTCCTTCTTCAGGAGTATAATTCACAGCCCTTCTGACGATCCCCTGTAGATCAAGAATCATTGTGATTTGAGACTTGATCTGTTGGAGGGGAGCAACATCGTGCTCATCTTGCTGAAATGCTGGATCTGCTTGATTTAGACATGTAGAATAACAACCATTAGTATGTAATCAAGATAATCAAACATTAAACAATAAATATTTACATAAGTTACATAAACATTGAAAGATGATTCAAGTACAAAAGTTGAATAATAAAACATCTAATCTGTACTTTTTCCTTGAATCCTAGCCGGGTCTTCGGCAGATGGGGAGGTAGGCGGGGCAGACGATGATGCTCCCTGGTCTTGTTTCCTCTTTGTCCTTTGCTCTTGACAAGGAGCAGAGGCAGATGCAGCTGCATCCCCTTCATCATCATCATCATCATCATCATCATCCTTGCTTCTTGCCTCGCCGTCACCCTCATCATCATCATCCTCACTCTCATCCTCTTTATCATCATCCTCATCATCATCACCATCGTCATCTCCTTCCCCTATCTTCAAAGGCTCATCTTGTGATCCTTTTAGTTTGAGCAAGGTCTTCTTATTAGCAGCCTCCAACTCCTCCAATCTCTTCACTGATTCCTTGTTATGGTCGTGGAGTTGGGCGATCTGCTCAGCCTGCTAAGCAATCTACTGAGCTTTATAAGCATTTAGCTCCTCAAGCTGACGTAGCTTAGACGATTTCTCCTCATCGGCTGCTAACAGCTTTAGCACCATCCTGTTGAGTGCTGCAAGCTGTTCCTCCACTCCAATAGAAGGGACGGATGATCCTGTGGGGAATGAGGATGAGCCAGCTTGGTGGCTCGTGGTGGTGGTAAAGATTGGGGGTGGTATAATGGTGGTAGGTGGTCTAGTGGTGGTGGTGGTGAATATAGGTGGAGGTGTATGGATAGTGGTTGGTGGAGTGGTAGTGGGTGTGAAAGGTGGATGGTGTTGGTAGGTGGTGTTTTGGTACTGGGTGGTGGAGTGGTAGTGGGTGGTGGAGTGGTAGTAGTGGTGGCTGTGGAGGTAGTGATCAGTGTAATCCTCCGTCTCTTAGGCTTCATCCCATGTGGCTGAGCCATCCGCTTCCTCCGAGTCCCCCTGTACCCGGAGGCTTCCCCTTGCCTGCTGGGCTGGTCTTGGATGTAAGGTGGATCTGTAGTAGTCTCCCCAGACCCTCCCGGACGTCTGCCAACCGTCCTTATACCCCTCTCTGTGGCTACGACACGGCTTGCTACCGTTCGTACCAGAGGCTCATCATCAGACTCTTCCTCTTCTTCCGGCTGAAAGTCCTCATGAAACCCAGCTGTCTCTTGAACACTGTGTGGAGATGGTGGAGATGTAACCTTAGTAGTGGTGGTCTGTGTGTGAGAAGGACCTATATCTCCACCATCACCACTATCATCGTCGTCTGAGTCGTCATCAGGGACTGCTATCGGCTCAGTGTCAGAATCACTATCGTCGTGGCGCCACTCCCTCTTCAACGGCACCACGTAGTCTTCCCGGGCCAGATGCCTAAACAATCTCCTCACCAGGGGCTTCACCTGCTTTCCCCGGTATACCCTCATCCTTCCCAGAGTCGTGTCGTCCATGACCTCCAGGACAACTGCATCTTCTTTCTCCTTCGGTAGTGAGGGGAACTTCTGATCAATGATCATCTGTATAAACCTCAGATACATACAGAAGCTTTCCTTCCCCTTCGCTTCGATGTTCTCCACCAAATAGGTGAAGATCATCCTGGAGAAGCTAAATGGATGATTCTGCACCAGTGCAGCATATGCATTCTGCATCTAGTCTGAAAGCTCATCAAATCCACCCTTCCTGGATGCGATGCATCTCAGAAGTACATGGGCCAAGTATTTGAACTGGGGGCACAAGTTGCTCTTGTTGAGCATACTTGTGTTGATGTCCCCAGAATACTTGGCCCTCATAAAGCAGCCTCTAACCGTGAGGGGATGTAATCGAGTAGGGCAATCAGCATCATCCCCGAACTCCAGAACCATCCTGATATCCTCCTCGGTAATCTAGATGGCCTCCCCATCGAACTCCTGATAGTGTGGGGCTCAGTAGACCTATCTACAGCAGGGCCTTCCCAAAATGCCTGCTGTATGGATCTGTAAGGTGTGCATGGAGTAGAGATCGCCCTGAAAATCCTCAAGCGTCGTAAGAAAGTAATGATGCCAGTAAATCCGCAGTGTTGCGGGAAGAGAGATCGAGATAAGCACAGATGTTGTGCTTAGAGCTCATAGGTCACCGACTTGCCATCTGTGACACAAGGTAAGTAAACATTAGTAAGTGTCAAAGTATGCCAAACTTGTTTCATGTAATTGAACATTTTGTTTAGTCGTGCGACTGAACTGAGCGATTGAATCTAGTCGTGCGACTGAGCTGCACGACTGAGATCTGGTCTTGAGATTTAGCTCATTCGTGCGACTGAGTCAAGCGACTGGACTTAGTCGTATGTTTGCACATGCGTTTACCTCAGTCGTGCGATTGAACTCAGACGCATGGTTCAATCGTGCGATTGAGCCATTCGTCCCTCTCAGTCGTGCAACTGAGCCATTAGTCTTGCTCAGTCGTGTGATTGGAGTTGATCAGTGTGTCCAATCGCATGTCCGACAGTTTACTCATTCAAATTTGATTTTTGAGCAGTAATTGATGTTAGACGTTGAGGATTGACTCATTTGGTTCGCATATGACCGATTAAACCTCTAATAACTTTAATTTGATCAGAAATCTCAGTTTTAGTGGTTTATTTGTCTTAGTTGTTTCGGTTTTAAGTTAGGGCACTGTAAAGGTCATTTTAACGTTGCAGTAATCGATTTATCATTCAAATGATGTCGTGCAGTACCTATGGAATAGAAACAGATGGTCAGAACGTGTCAAGAACAGGTCTAAGCAGATCAAACGAAATTTTGGCAGTATGTGTGTGTATCGTACGTCTGAGAAGCGATTTGAGTGAATGAGACGAATGAGACCGACTCCCCCTCAATTTATAATAGGGCAACCTTCAGTCGTGTGACTGAACCTAGTCGTACGAATGATTCATGCGATTGAGCTTCAGTCGTACGACTTGTCCATTCAGTCATCACCAGTCGTACAATTGAGGTTCATTCGTGCAACTGTAACAGTCGGTTACCTCCAATCGTGCGATTGGGCTCATTCGTATGGTCCATTCGTACGACTGGTCCATACTCATGGTCTAGTCATGCGAATGGGTTCATTCGTATGGTCCATTCGCATGACTGGTCCATATTCATGGTCCAGTCGTGCGAATGGGTCATACTTGTGAAATTTTGCCTTTTTGACCCATTGACACTTAGTCCCTTGTAACAATAGCTAAAACATTTTGATCATTTGATCATCTCAGACATGACCAATGTTAAGATTGAAAACCTTTTGATCACCTCAGATGTGATCCATTTATCCATCTGATCATCTCAGACATGATCCATTTATCCACCTTATCATCTCAGACATGATCCATTTATCCACCTAATCATCTCATACATGATCCATTTATCCACCTGATCATCTCAGACATGATCCATTTACCTTTTCAGAAACAATTGATTTAAGATTAACGTTAAGTTTATTTTGTGACATTCACAGCAATGAGTAACATAGCACAGTCCGACACTGACACACTTTGCAAATAATTTGAAAGACTAAACTAAGTAACTAAGTAAACATGTTTTTGTGATTTTGTTAGGGTTGGGTA
>BJCO01769420.1:0-11733 GCA_018326465.1 Flaveria floridana | reverse complement strand
CTGGGGAGGGTAGGTGTAGGCGAGTCTTTCCTCTATCTTGTTAGGTAGAGAGACCGCTTCCAAAGAGACCCCCGACTCGATAGCAAAAGCCATACAGATAGCAAGACATCATACAATAAATCACACAACACATAGCATACAACACATAGCATACAGTATACAATAAATCATACAACACAAGTAAAAAACTGTACTACCAAAAACAACTAAAAGGTAGAATTGTCACCGAATTTGGTAAGAGTCATCACGATCTAAGTGAAATGCCAATAATACCCTTTTACAACCTCAGGTTCCAAGCTGGATCAACCACAATAACACAATCAGCCTTTGTAATTGTAAAGTATAACACCACCAACTTGAGAAGTTAAAAGAAATATCACAGCTCCAATACCCTCTTGAAAATCCTGTTATTAAAATTATGTCAGATTTATATAGAATAATGTAATAGCAGTGTGTTACTAAAAACAACTAAAAGGTAAAAATGTCACTGAATTTCGAAAGAGTAGTCACGATCTAAGCGAAAAGGACAATAATGCCTTTCTCAGCCTCAGGTTCCAAGCTACTGGAAGAAGAAATGATAAAGGCAAATGATGTGTCAAAGGGATGAAAGAAAAAACACAGGGGCTTGGAAGAATCAATTCTCTCAAATCTGCAACCAGTCATCGACCTGAAGTGGCATGTAAGTCATAGTTATCAATAGCGAATAGCGGTCAATAGGGGCAAGCTACCTGTATGCTACCTAGCAAATAGCGATTAATAGTGACCGCTATTTCATGTTCAACAATACACTAGTAGAAACAAAAAATAAACATTCACACCATCAAATTAGCTAAAATCAACCTTCAGTATTTATATTTAATAAAATTTATAAATAAAACAAGAACTAATAAAAATAAAAAATAAAAAAGTCAATATTTAAACACTACAACCAAATAGCTCCAGATAACCTATACACTACGTAGTGCGCTATAGCGAGCGCTAGCGCTATTACCGCTATTGATAACAGGGGTAAAAATCATATAAATACATTGTTTCTTCTCTTATATGAGGTGGAAAAGGGCTTTCCTTTTGCTTCATAAAGTCTGTCAAGAACCACTTAACTATGCACATAAATTTTGTTTCGATCTTTTCTTTTTTCACACTTGCGTAATCAACCTCTAATAGATCCAAGAATACAATGCAATCTTCAGTGGTAGAAATACCAAGAGGGAGATTCAATTGTTTCTTTCCTTTGTAGTTGTTATTTCTTCAAGAGATTCTTTGTTGTTTCAAGAGCAAGAGTCTCAAAATCTTTTCGAAGGTCCTTGATTTCTTTTTGTCCCTTCTTATCCATAATTTCTTCGAACATCTTTCTTATATAACTTAAGGTTCCTTCGAAAGTAACTGAAAGTAATCCATCAATAGAATGACTGTACCTGTGCAATTCAATTTTTTTGGAGCACCAACAGTAGATTTTGTAGAAGTAAACTATGATTTCTTCTAAATAAAATGAGGATTTTATTTAAATCCTTTTGTTTTTAAACTTTAAGCACTTGAATTCACCAACTTTTTAGTTGACACAATTTCTTTTTGAGCATGTTTCAGGTAATCCATGAAGTGTCTCTAGCTGTCTTTGTAGGCCTAGACTTATCCCCGTGACCATGGCATTGGCTTATTTGACTTTATGAACAATTTGGAATTTCTGCTGAACAATACAATTTGTTTCTATGTTGATTGTATAACTCATTTGGGTGCTAGATCTGTTTCTAGCCCGGTATCTTTTAAAGCTTTAAGTGCCATGTGATATTCTCTCCTTTGAACTCTTGTATTGGTTTGTTTCCGCGGCCATATATTGTTGCTAGTCTGTGACGTCCCACCCTATATGGGCCCGGGGTGTGATAAATTCAATGAAATACAAACACAGTAATCAAATCAAAGCACAATATCAATAAAAATTCATACAGTTTATTGATAATAGTAAAGACAATTACAAAGTGTAAGTAGCAGATTCGTTCAAGTCTACTAATCTACACAAGTCTAAGCTATATATACTATCAATAAACAAAGGAACTAACTAATTACAAAACTAGTCCCTATACTATCACAAAAACAAAAAAGACACATAAAGACAAATTGTTAATCTTCCAAGAAGCACTAACAATGGACAACACTTAGACATAGGATTTTATGTAATTTGTTTTTAAGTAAGGGTACCTTTGTAATTGTACATAGTATGTGCATAGGTTATTACGTGTACCCTAATCCTTAATAAGCTTTTTAAAAGATTATCTATCAAACAAGTGATTTATCATTTAGTGCATTCAATCACAAAAACTGTCACACCGCGGGCCCAGAGGGGTGTGACATAACGATGAGTAACGACAACCAAACGCAGCGGAAACCAAATGGTTTATTACATAACATCTTATAAAATTTACACTAGGATATTTACTTGATTCCAATACACGAAATACCTCAATCCACAATCTATTGGTATCACTATTAGGCTCTCGATCAAGCTTTACTTGAGTCTTCTGTATCTAAATCATCTAGGCTCAACTTTTTCCTTTTACAACTACCCTCAACTCTTGCTTCAGCTTTAGCTCTCTTCTGTGGCTCATCTAATTCTCTAGTTGTACCTGAAAGACATGCTTAAAAGATTTTGTGTTAACACAAAGTTGGTGAGTTCAAGTGCTTAAAGTTTTAACAAAAGGCTCTTTAGAATCCATTAGTTAACTTAAAAAAAGAAATAAGCATCATTGTTGTGGGGTCACAATCAATCCTGCACTCAGTCCCGGCTAGCCTCTTCTAAAGTTGTGTTTATACCGGTTAACCCCGAAGGGAGAATTGAGCCTCAAACAGTGGACCTTACCTGCCGTATGGTTCAGCATAGTATCTTATCAAAACCTGTCACATGACACAAATGATCTCTCAGGATCTCAGTGGGGTACCCTTCTTAATCGAAAGGCACTGCATGTGGGGGATTCCTCAAGTAGATCTACCCACATAAAACAAGCAGTTCATAAAAAAATTAACGATTGTGATTTAAGTATCAGCAGATATCAACAATATCCACAACATAAGCATTATAAAATAGCACAGAAATAGTTTTAGTTTAAACAGAGCATGCTTCATCCCCAAAACAGTAGTAAAAAGGGGACACTAGAACTCACCTAGTATCCTTATATACATTCTGAGCTTGGTATAGAATGAAGGGCTCCAACAATGTCATCCTAATTGTACATATAAGATCTATGTTAGCATTAGCATGATGTTGTTATATGCGTGCGGTTGAGCTCCTTAATTACCTTAAAGGTGGTGATTAGTATCCTTGTTGTATCTTAGCTTTTGTACAAGTATTTGTTGTCATGTACTAATTTCTGTATATTAGATTGATTACTATTCTTATTCGTGTAATGATTCTTAGTACGATGGCTGTAGCCATAATCGGTTGATATTAATAATGATAACCAAATGAAATGTATTTTAACAAATTACACTTACTCTGTCAGTATTCATTATATCTAAAGTCATGCCTGTAATATTGATATCAATTTGATAATAATTATCCTAAATAATGGTAATTGTTAAAATACCAACATTGGTATTATTATGGACATTAGTATCCAGTTTAAGTACATATCAAATTGTTCATATGAGAGAGGGTTATACCATAAAATATATATTATAGTTTTCAAGTATTAATAACCATACATCCTTAAATATAGGTTGCATAATTGTTAGCATGTTATAACTATTTCTCATAAACAGATGTCCATCTTTACTTAGATTATATATGAAGTCTCATTTTTATCAACTTCAGTAGTAATATTATCTTCCCAAGGATGATATTTATTTTGATACCAAATCTACTATTATTGTTAGAAATTATATTTTTACATTATTAAATATGCTAATAACAGTTTAGGTAAAATAGTGTTATCCCATTATATGTACATATTTGTGGTTTTGAAAACACTATGTAAGGCCCCGTTACCAGGGTGCTTACAGCTGGTCAATCATCGCACATAAAACATATATTTTATCCTCTTATATAAAAGCGTTGCAGCAGAAACATCTAAACATATATTTCATTTCAATATAAATGCTTTTGCAAGTTAGTACAACATTCATTACAAAACATCGTTTGTTCGCATTACAATGCAAAAACATTATACGAAAGAATGCCATCCAAAAAGAGCTAAGTAGCCGCCCCGTGCCATCCTCAACAACGTTACCTGCCAACTGGAAACACATAAAAAGTCAGCGTTGCTGAATGAGTTCTAGTTTTTAAAGTAAAACATACTTTACTTTCGATTAGAAACCGTATTTTACATTCTTATGCAATCAAGCATCATACGTACACATAGATAATATCATTATTATCTTCATCATTCGTTCGTTAACTTTCATTCATTCTACGTACATCATTACCATTCACATTCGTTACTTTTATTCACATTCATTCATAAATTCTTACTTTCATTCGTACATTCATTACTTTCGATGACATGTACAATACCCCGAACATTATGCACGAAGCTGGTTACTGGGCCTGGGGTCTTTCATAGACCTCGAACATTGTGCACGAAGCTGATTCCAGTATCTAGGGCATGTACATTCACCACTTATCTTTTCTCTTTCATTCCGAAACAATGCCATGTGCTATACCCCGAACATTGTGCACGAAGCTGGTTACTAGGCCTGAGGTCTTTCATAGACCTCGAACATTGTGTACGAAACTGACTCCAGTACCTAGGGCAAGCGGCAAGGATCCCATACATATGGTCAATCACGCGGATTGGACCCCAGTGTGCATCCTTCTGGGTAGCTAACCCGCACACAGTTGAGCTAACACCCTTCATTGGCTGTCAACCTCCATACATTTGCTTGCAAGCCTTTCTTACTTTCATTCATTCGTTCGTTAATGTGTGCATTCTTTCTTTTCGTTTCTATTTTCATTATATTCCACTTTACGTTACATAATACTTTTCATTCATTCATAAACATTCAACGTGAAGCCACGAGAAAACCATCATACATAATAGGAACGTAAACATAACATAAACATATTAAGTCATCACCATACAAGGCACCATCATACTTGCATAACATACATCATACATAAACATGCAACATCATCATGCCCAACATACCCTCTAAGACCCCAACGATCAGCTTACTTCAGCTTACGGGAACTTCCACATCAAAACTTACATTTGCACTTTCCCCCCAAAGTCAGAAATTAAATTATGCTTTTCCTTGGGTACACCAACCCTATTTGGGCATTTGGGCACTCTTCAGTCGCATGGCCTCCAAGCGACTGAACATCATGCGAATGGACCAATGCGGATGAACACCAATGCGGATGAACACCCCAATCGTGTGAATGGACCTCATGTGGATGAACACTAATGCGGATGAGCACTTATGCGAATGGGCCCTCAGTCGCATGACTTTCCATGCGACTGGACCCCAATCATGCGAATGAGTCTTAATCGTGCGAATGAACTCCAATCGCATCTCAGTCAGCCGTATGGCCTCCAGTCGGTCGCCTAGCCCTAGCTGATGCAGAATACTGTTCAGCCCGAACCCAATTTGCCATTTTCGGACTCCAAGCTCATCCAAACCCATTCTAAGCCCAAATCAACCATCCTAAACCTTAGGAATGCATACCACAACACCACTCATGCACACATTAGCCCGGAAACAAACTCCAAACGCATCACACGCAAGCACATTCAAATGGGTCAAACACACACACACACATAAAAAAGGTTTCAGATGTGTTCCAGCCCAAAAACCATTCAAAAACATGTAAAAGAGGGGTCCTAGAACTCACACAAACAACCCCGTCGAGTAGAGCTTCGATTAGACCCGCTACACGATGATTTTGCACACTTGAACCCACCCGAACCAAGCCTTTCTCTTCTTTTCTTCCTTTTCTTTCTTCTTTTTCTCTATGGCTGATGTTTCAAGTGTGGGGAGAGGGTAAGAGCTGCCCTCTCCCTTTAAATACCTCCACTCACCCAGCTTTCTCTCGTTGGCGAGTTTGGTCCCTTGACTTTGGACTTTATTTCTTTTCTCCTTTCGTTGGCTTCAAAGAAAATATCTGTGCGTTAGAAGTCCACCCCCTTATATAGGTTTCGTCCCCGAAACCTGTTATTCCTCGAACAAACATGGGTAGTGATGTCTCATTTCTTATTCGGTCTCCCACGTTGACTCGGATCCCTTCCTGTGCTTCCACTGTACACGCACAAGAGGAACCACTTTATTTCTCAGCCTCTTCTCTTTTCGATAGATGATTGCCACTGGTTGCTCCACATAATTGAGCCGTTCATCTACTTTGATATCCTCCAGTGGAACAGTCATATCTTCATCTGCCAAGCACTTTCTTAGATGAGATACGTGGAATGTCGGGTGAATTCCACTTAACTCATCTGGTAACTGTTGGTACACATGTCCTTAGTTCTAGTTCTAGTGAGCTTAAATTTAATTGACTTTCATTTTGTTACACATATGTAATGTTTGATCAATGTAATGAAAAACTCTTTGACTGATTGTTTATCAGTTGTTTGATGTTTTATATATTTATATTATTGTATGTTACACGCTTATACGAACATGTTATATAGGTATACAGTTGTTAGAGATAGTCCTGAGTTGTTAAAGGTTCGGGAATTTGTTTAACTTAGTCTCATGATTCAATCGCATGACTGGACCATGCGAATTGTCCATCGCACGACTGAACCAGGTGATTGAATCAATCGCACGATTGACTCATAAGACTGACTCAATCGTACGAATGAACCAATCGCACGACTCAGTCGCACGACTGAGCCATACGCATGGCTTAGTCGTATGAATGAAAGCTGTAACCTATAAATACCACTTAATTCGTGGAAAAATGTAACACTTCGAGAATTCACAACGCCAGCTGTCCAAGTTCGTCCAGATCGTCCCTTCCAAGTTCATAGATCATTTCTGATCATTCCTAGTCTATTCTTAACATATTCTAATCGTTAGGTTTGATCGGATTAACGGTTTTCCTGATTGGATCGCCAATCAAATAGATTTCCGTGCTATTTGATTCGGTTACATGTTGAATCAGTTAGTACTCCGTACGTACACGGTCCTAACAAGTGGTATCAGAGCAGTGTACTCCATACAGATCGATTCAGTAGGCGTTTTGTCAAAACACTATTGTAGACAGGTCCACAGAGCTACATACTATTAGGAGCTTTGTGTTTGGACAAGATATTGCGCTAACTGAGGAGGATATATGGACCGTTCACGAGTATGGGGACGATGCTAACTGCCCAACGAGACTACATCCCGTACTGTCCGTGGCTGCTTTATGAGGGCGAAGTACTCGGGGGACATCAACACGTATGCTTAACAAGAGCAACTTCTGCCCCCAGTTCAAGTACCTCGCCCATGTTCTTCTACGTTGTATAGCCTTGAGGAAGGGAGGATTTGATGAGTTGTCTGATCAGATGCAGAATGCATTTGCTGCATTGGTGCTGAACATCCCGTTCAGCTTCTCCAGGATGATCTTCACCTACTTGGTGGAGAACATCGAGGCCAAGGGGAAGGAGAGCTTCTGCATGTACCCGAGGCTTATCCAGATGATCATTGATCAGAAGCTCCCCCAGCTGCCAAAGGAGAAAGAGGATGCGGTCGTATTGGAGGTTATGGATGATACGACGCTGGGAAGAATGAAGGTCTACCGGGGCAAGCAGGTTAAGCCCCCGGTGAGGAGACTGTTTGGACATCTAGCCCGGGAGGAGTACGTGGCGCCGACAAGACGTAGGTGGCTCCACGACGACAGTGACTCCGATGTGGCGCACATAGTCCTCCCTGATGATGATTCAGATGATGATGACCGTGATGATGGTGGAGATACAGGTTTTGAGACCACTACTGCAGATGTCACATCTCCTCCATCACCACAAGAGGGTTTAGAAACGGCAGGATTCCATCAGGACTTTCTAGCCGATAAGGAAGAAGAGTCAGATGAAGAGCCTCTCACCCGGACGGTGGGTAGCCGGGCGGTTGCTACGGAGCAAGGAGTGAGGGTGGTTGGTGGACGCCTGGGAGGGTCTGGGGGTTCTACTGTCAACCCATCATATACCCAGACTCTCCCAGTAGCCGAGGGGGAGCCTCCGGGTCCAGGTGGACTAGGAGGAAACGGATGGCTCAGCCACATGGGATGAAGCACAAGCGAAGGAGGATTACCTTGCTAACGACCTCTTCAGCTACCACACCTACCTCCACAGCCACCACTACTACCACTCCACCACCCACTACCATAACACCAACTAACACTACCATACCACCCTCCACAACCACTACTCCTACACCTCCACCCACTCATACACCTCCACCTATATTCACCACCACCACAGATACCACAACCCAACACCGAGCCGGACCCTCATCAGTTCCCTCCGGATCCTCTCTGCCCTCCAGTGGGGTAGAGGAACAGCTTGCAGCACTTAACCGAATGGTGCTGAAGTTGTTAGCTGCCGATGACAAGAAGACTAGATAGCTAAGACAGTTAGAGGAGCTTACTACTGCCCAATCACTGTAGATCTCTCAGCAGGCATAGCAGCTACAGGAGCAGACCCAGCAGATGGCTGCTCAGAGTTTAGAGCTCGTCCAACTCCAGGACCAAAGTGTCATATCTTCTAAGAAGATTGAGGAGTTGGAGGAGGCCAAGAAGACCATCCTGCTCAAACTTAAGGGCACTAAGGATGAGCCTCTGAAGATAAGAGAGGGAGATGGCAATGATGGTGATGATGAAGATAGTGATGATGAGGCAGATAACAGTGATGAAGATGATGATGATAGTGTAGATGATCAAGTAAAGGAGGGGCACAATGATGATGATGATGATGATGAAGATTCAGCTACAAATGCTGCTGATCCTCGTCTAGAACAATGAACAAAAAGAAGACAAGAACATGGATCTACATCAGCCCCTCCGTCGTCACCTACTTCTGAAGCTCACGAGCAGATTCAAGACAAAAGTACAGATTAGATGTTTTATTACTCAACTTTTGTACTTAAATCATCTTTTGATGTTTATGTAATTAATGTAAATATTTATTATTTAATGTTTGATTATCTGGATTACACACTAATGATTGTTATGCTACATGTCTTAATCAAGCAGATCTAGCGTTTCAGCAAGATGAGCGCGATGTTGCTCCCCTCCAACAGATCAAGTCTCAACTCTTAATGATTCTTGATCTGCAGGGGATCGTAAGAAGGTCTGTGAGTTATACTCCTGAAGAAGGAGAAATAGTTCACGACCTAACTGACGAACAACTTGCTGAGATGTTTCGGCTTAATCCAAATAAGATCTTGAAGGATGCTCCAACATTTGATGATGATAGTGATGAAGAGCTTAATTATGTTGAGGAGATAGAGATTGAAGACATCACCGATGAGCACTACCCTGAATACGCTGACCGAGAGGGAAATGTGTTTCCTGATCTGGTTAACACTCTCGGCAGTGATATTTTGGAAAAGCTAAGTGATAAAGAGAAAGAAGCAAAAGCATCAACTAGCCAAGCCTTAGCCTCGGACGCTGATGTCGATATCCGAAAGGCTGAATGGGCGGCTTGCTTTGCTGAGATCCGAGTCCAGCTCGCTACAACTAAGCAGAGTACCTACACCAAGCTCTACAAAGTCAAGAAGAACATGAAGGTGTCAGGGAAGATTATTGCGTGGGCTTATTTTGAGGATCTTGGAGTTTATGCAGTAAAGAGAGGGAGGGGAATCGAGTACTTCAGATTCCCTCATGATCTGAAGACTCTCCCCGGGTTCGAGCTCAACCAGCTGGCACGCCTGAAGCTGCTCTACGCTAACACGAAGAAAATGTCAGGCTGGTTTGAGGCTGCATTGAAAAGGGAATACAGGACGAGATGGGCAAACTTCAAGCCTCAGCAGGCTACGAGGTACTTCAGAAGGTCTGAGGTGAGTCCCATCACCGGTCAACCAAAGATTGTCCTGAAGTGGCGACCTCCGCGCAGGATGTCCAGAATACTGTTGAGGGAGATGCCACGGGACTTTACCCCACATTTTAAGTGGTCGTACTATGACTGGCGCTCTGGAGAGGCCATCATTGTCTTGGACAGGGAAGGAACGGTGGACACAATAAGGGTGTTCGACCCAATGTGTCTTATTAACTTGTCAGCTTTAGATGTCTATACTTTGTACAAGTGGCCACTATTTTTTGATACCCAAGATATAGTGCAAGCACTACAGTTTTAGCATGTCATACGTCTATGCTTCGTACTCAATTTCCATGCCGGGATTTCGAAAGAGGAACGAGCAAAGTGATTCGAAGAGTTTAAGAAGGAAGTCAAAGATTAGATAGAACTAGGTCCAAGGGGGAATTTGTTGGTACACATGTCCCTAGTTCTAGTTCTAGTGAGCTAAATGTAATTGACTTTGATTTTGTTACACATATGTAATGTTTGATCAATGTAATGAAAAACTCTTTGATTGATTGTGTATCAGTTGTTTGATGTTTTATATATTTATATTATTGTATGTTACACGCTTATACGAATATGTTATATAGGTATATAGTTGTTAGACATAGTTCTGAATTGTTAGAGGTTGAAGAATGAGTTTAACTTAGTCTCATGATTCAGTCACACGACTGGACCATGCGAATGGTCCAATCGCACGACTGAACCAGGTGATTGAGTCAATCGCACGATTGATTCATATGACTGACTCAATCGTACGAATGAACCAATCGCACGACTCAGTCGCATGACTGGCCCATACGCGTGGCTCAGTCGTACAAATGAAAGCTGTAACCTATAAATAGCACTTAATTCGTGGAAAAACGTAACACTTCGAGAATTCACAACCCTAGCCTTCCAAGTTCGTCGAGATCGTTCCTTCCAAGTTCATAGATCATTTCTGATCATTCCTAGTCTATTCTCAACGTATTCTAATCGTTAGATTTGATCGGATCAACGGTTTCCTTGATTGGATCGCCAATCAAATAGAATTCCACGCTATTTGATTCGGTTACATGTTGAATCATTTGGTACTCTGTACGTACATGGTAACCGAATCAAATCGCGCGGAATTCTATTTGGTTGGCGATCCAATCAGGGAAACCGTTAATCCGATCAAACTTAACGATTAGAATACGTTAAGAATAGACTAGGAATGATTAGAAACAATCTATGAACTTGGATGGGACTATCTGGATGAACTTGGACGGCTAGGGTTGTGAATTCTCGAAGTGTTACGTTTTTCTACGAATTAACTGGTATTTATAGGTTACAGCTTTCATTCATACGACTGAGCCATGCGTATGGCTTAGTCGTGCGATTAGTTCATTCGTACGATTGAGTCAGTCTTATGACTCAATTGTGCGATTGACTCAATCACCTGGTTAAGTCGTGCGATTGGACCATTCGCATGGTCCAGTCATGCGACTGAATCATGAGACTAAGTTAAAAACATTCCTGAACCTTTAACAATTCAGAACTATGTCTAACAACTATATACGTATATAATATGTTCGTATAAGCGTGTAACATACAATAATATAAATATATAAAACATCAAACAACTGATACACAATCAATCAAAGAGTTTTTCATTACATTGATCAAACATTACATATGTGTAACAAAATGAAAGTCAATTACATTTAAGCTCACTAGAACTAGAACTAGGGACATGTATACCAACAAACTCCCCCTTGGACCTAGTTTT
>BJCO01769411.1:0-14610 GCA_018326465.1 Flaveria floridana | reverse complement strand
GAACTCATAGTGCCCATAACGAGTCCTGAATGCTGTTTTCGGTATGTCATCCTCAAAAACCCTTAGTTGATGATATCCAGAACGAAGATCGATCTTGGAAAAATACGAAGCTCCTTGCAGTTGATCAAATAAGTCATCAATTCTGGGGAGAGGATATCGATTCTTCACAGTCAACTTGTTCAACTCGCGATAATCGATACACATGCGGAACGACCCGTCTTTCTTTTTGACAAATAGGACCGGTGCTCCCCATGGTGAATGACTTGGTCTAATAAAACCCTTCTCCAGTAGCTCTTGTAATTGGCTAGATAGCTCTTGCATTTTGGATGGTGCTAACCGGTATGGTGCCTTTGCTACCGGCGTAGCTCCAAGTACCAACTCTATACGAAATTCCACCTGTCGTTGAGGAGGCAATCCTGACAAGTCATCAGGGAATACTTCCGGATAATCTTGTACTACAGGAATATCCACCAACTTGTTGCCTTCTTCTTTCTTTTCCACTACATGGGCCAGAAATGCGTAACACTGCTTTCGTAAACATCGACGCGTCTTCATGCTAGAAATAAGCTTTAGAGTTCTTCCCGGTCGTTCTCCTTGAATCTTGAGTACCTCCCCGTTTGGCATGGGGATTCGTACTACTTTCTCCCAACAAACAATCTTGGCTCCGCGTTTCGACAACCAATCCATTCCTACAATCACATCGAAGCTCCCCAACTCGAAAGGTATTAAGTCTATGTCGAAGGCATGGTTCTCCAATATCATGGAGCACTGTCTAATAATCTCATCTGTTTGTATAACTCTACTGTTGGCCATTTCTACAGAGAAGCTACTTTCTAGTCTACTAGGGTTCAAGGCAAGTATGTGTGCAAAATCAGAAGATATGAAACTATTGTCTGCTCCAGTATCAAATAGTATGGATGCAAAGTGGTGATTGAGCAAGTATGTACCCGTAACAACATTCGGCTCCTGACGGGCGTCATTTGCTCCGATAATGAACGCACGTCCTCTGGCAGTATTTCCTTGATTCCGTTGTCCCGGATTACCAGCTATGGCCATCACTTGCTGCTGGTTATTCACTTGTTGACCCGGTGCCCTATTCAGTCTGGGGCACATGTCCCGTGTTGACGGGTGTCACCAGGTTTGGCGTAACTCTACAATCTCTCGCTAGGTGTCCCGGGTGCCTACAGTTCGCACACGCCCGACACGGCGTTGCTGGGGGATGATAAAGTGTGCACCTGTTACATTTAGGGTGTGGCCCAGCATATTCTTTCCTTTCTTGAGTCACAGCCATGAAATTTCGGGTCGTCTTGGCCTTCTTATCAAATCTTACGGTGTTAGACCGGCTCGTTTCCCCAGCCTCCTTTCTCTTCTCTGTTCCCCTACCCAACATCCCTGTTCTCAACATCTCATCAGTTAGAGCGCCGGCCTTCAGAATTGCACTCTGAATCGTAGGAGGAGCAGCTACTGTTACCAATGCTCGGATTTGAAGCGCAAGTCCCCAAATGTACCTTTCAATTGTCTTTGATTCCGGAGTAACCAAATGTGGAACCAGTCTTGCCAACTCATGAAAACGATCAGTGTAAGTTGCGTGCCCATCTCCTACCATCGCATGGTTCCAGAATTTCTGCTCAAGTTTCTGCATCTCGTTGAGTGGACAATATTCCTCGATGATTAGAGATTTAAACTTATCCCACGTCATCTGCATCGCCGAATCTCTTCCTCTAGCTTGAACCTGGGTGTTCCACCAGGTTAGTGCTTTGCCTTGCAGTGAACACGTGGCATACTTGATTCTTTGGCTGTCGAGGCATTCACTGATGTCAATCACTGCCTCCATCTTTTCGAGCCACCTAGTTAGGGCTATCGACCCACCTTTCCCGTCAAATTCCCGGGGTTTGCAGGACACAAATTCCTTGTACGAACATCCCCGTCTTGTATTATCAACCCCAGTTTCGTTGCCAGTTGTTCCTCCAATCCCAGTGTCTTCCCCTGTTCCTTGGTTATGCTGATCATTAGTATCATGATCCCCATGGAGATAATGATTCAGAAGAGTGTCGCTCACTTGAGTCACTATAGCTGGAATCAGTGCGGCTAGCTACTAAGCAATCATAGCAGCTATGTCAGGGTTGTCGGTTCCCTGATTATTGCCAGCTGGAGCACCACCTGCTCTTGGTGGTCTACCCCTACCTCTGCCTTGTGGGGTCTCACCTTCTTGATTGGTACTACGTGTGACTCTTCGATGTGGCATCTTCTAATCATAGAAAGGTGTAAACATGTAAACCTTAGTAAACATGTAAACCTTAGTCACTTTAAGATACACATATGATTCCACTCATCAAGTTCCAATAACCTATGCTTCGGTCCATCAAGATCATCACGTAGCCCAGTTTAAGCACATTCTTAGTATACCGGTGATACTTATATATAGGGTTCCCTGCAGCGTTCCTATCACAGCCATGATATACCTTGAATGACGCTTAAACCGGTTATACGACATCCTAATTTTCCTTAGCATCATCCTAAAGAACAACGTAATGTATGTGTAGAGAGTATCATCACTCCTCTACATTTCCTGTAGTCCACTTTCATTCTAAGCATTCAATCAGATCCTTAGTTACTGAAATACTAAGTGGAGGAATGTTTCATGGAGAATAACATCAATGTCATGATTGGAAATACCATGAAGGCTATAAGTAGGACAGGACTTAAGTAATAGAAAGTGTTAGTAATGTTTTGTTACACTTAATGAGGTCTTACTAGATTTATGATCCTAGCACCCTAGGGTATAGAATAGAAAACTTGTAATACTCATGATCGTTACCTCCTGGTAAGATTAGCCAGACTTCTCATGCACGGCGAATTGCAATTACGTGTGCACCGGTAATGGTAATTTGCCTTGCATGGTCACCCTTAGCTTCACTTACCCCAAGTTAACATCATAGTATTGTCAACATTCATCAAGAACTAATCGTGTAATGCCCTCATGTCCATGAGCCATTAGTATTCCAATAGTAGTATGTGGTAACAAGTAAACTCCAAGCACATAAGCACAATATGTCTAATGATAGTTGCCTATCCTTCATACTTTCAGGATTTCAGGCATAACCATGTTAGGGTCGGATTTAGTATCCGAGATTGACACTGCGCGTGATCATCGAGGTTCCCTTCGGTTTAGGTATCTCGACCTAATGATACGATGTTATGCGCATACGAATGTAAAGTTCTAGTATAAACGTATCCCATGGAGAAAGACTAAGAGTAATAGTGTCTTCCTCAGGATGATCAGATAACAAGCACATATGTATAGAATCATGTATAGAGACAAGAAACAAGCATAGAGGAACATACATGTAATATCAAATACAAGCCAGTCCTAGCATGCATTCTACATGAAGCTTCCTAGGTTATAGTCTAGGTCAAGTAAATTGCCTAATTCTCTATAACCAATGGCTCTGATACCAGTCTGTCACACCCCCGCTGGTAGCGGAAACATGGGGATGCGAGCTAGACGGGATCGTCATAACACATGGTTTACGATAGAGTGGCAATCTAAATATGATGACAAGCGTGTAATGACGACACCCAAACACAAATGGAGACTTGTATCGTGTCTAGTCAGTATCCACGACAACATAGCCATAAGCATAACTATAAAATGATCACATAAACATTGATGATAACTTGTAATGTAAATTCCCATAACCCGGGAACAAGTATACAAGTAAGCCAGTTTACTCAACCATGATGTTCCAAAAGAATCAATGTTTAACAAAATGCTAATTCCTCCAAAAATGGATCCTAGGGTCTCCTCTAAAAGGCAGCATTCCTAGGACTTCAATTACCTTGATCACCTGAAAAGACATGCTCAAAACGGTCAACATAATTGTTGGTGAGCTTCGCAGGTTTTAAGTAATAAATGATGTTAAGATGCAAACAGTAAGTATGTTTTTTAAGAACTACCGCAACTACACTTATGTATAGGCGGTTTTACCAGTTATAAATAGCTACAGCCAAACCTATTCATCGTTTCCACATGGGAATTGATGGCTGTAAAGAAGCATTCCCAAAGCGTAAATAGTTTAATATGATGTAGCAAGATCCACAAAGCGCATACGTATAGGTTACAACCAAACCAATCCTTAGGTCCCATTACCGGAACTAATGGTTGTATGAAAAGACAAGTTTCACATGACGTAGCAAGATCCACGAAGCGCATACGTATAGGTTACATCCAAACCAATCCTTAGGTCCCATTACCGGAACTTAGGTCCCATTACCGCCTAGAGCATCCAAGATCAATAGCATTCACAAGTATCATCATACAATACATAACATCAAAGTAATAGCGCACAGTAATGTAAACCCACCAAGTAACATACAAGGTAGCAACATAGCATAGAGTCAAGAGTCATAATAGCATCATTCAACAAGATAAGCAAGATAAGTTAACCATAAGAGTTGCAGCAGACTTCCACTAAGGAAGATGCTTGAAAATGTGTTAAGTAAGAGAGTATTCTTTTCCCCCTGGTTTGAAAATGTTTAAAAGTTATATAAGCGTAAAAAGGGGCTACGAAACTAACAGAATAGATGATAAGCACGTATGATGGATATTCCCAACGGTAGAATGCTATGAACGGTCAAACACCTATTGATAGTTACTGACACGCATTAATATGAGCATAAGGAATAAGATGGCATTCGATTAGTTAGGCTATTTTGGTTTGGTCGTGGGCAGCACACACACAAGCAGGCATACACATATCAGATCTTATGTGGATCCAAGTATTAAGAGTAGTCCCAAATGGGTTGTCGCTAATTGTAAAAGGTTAGGTTATTTTGAATTGAAATATTATATGCCTGCTGATGGCGTTGACTTTAATATTTGTGGTCAAGTAATGACACTCTTACTGATGTTACCTTATCATCACAAGACATCCAAAATGGAAATTCACACATACACGCATCATCAGTCACATAACAGGACCGGACGCACGACTCAACCCACCATTTGCACAAATGGACCTTCAGTCGTACGAATCAGCTTCATTCGTACGATTGAACCGTTATTCGTACGACTTGCCTTTCAGTCGTGCGACTCACGCACAATTGCACACAATCCCATCCGTACTGACTCAATCGCACGCACACATACGCATGACCCAGTCGTGCGATTCACCCAATCGCACGGCTCAGTCGCGCGACACAACCATACGCATGACTCAGTCGTGCGATTCACCCAATCGCACGGCTCAGTCGCGCGACACAACCATACGCATGACTCAGTCGTGCGATTCACCCAATCGCACGGCTCAGTCGCGCGACACAACCATACGCATGACTCAGTCGTGCGATTCACCCAATCGCACGGCTCAGTCGCGCGACACAACCATACGCATGACTCAGTCGTGCGATTCACCCAATCGCACGGCTCAGTCGCGCGACACAACCATACGCATGACTCAGTCGTGCGATTCACCCAATCGCACGGCTCAGTCACGCGACACAACCATACGCATGACTCAGTCGTGCGATTCGCCCAATCGCACGGCTCAGTCGCGTGAACAGACCCAGTCCCGAAGAACATCAGAATCGCGACTGCCGATTGCCGAGTAGTCTCTAGCTGCTCCGTGCACTCGTTTTACACCCCAAGAACTTCCAGAATTCCTATTCTAACATGTCTAAACAAGAAACACACTCGGAAATGCAACACACAAGCCCACACGACCTCATGTGCTCGGATGAACCCGAGCACCCGAAACCCTAGAAAACGCAGAAGTGTAATCGAGCAAGAAACAGGTCACACATAGTTATCTACCTACTAGAAGTAAGTATTCACAATGATAACCAAGATTTGCCGGTGAAAACGCAAGAGAAAGAGCGGTTTTGGTGCTAGAATGGTGAAGGAGGTGAAGAAGAAGATGATGATGAAGATGATGGTAAGAATGGGGGCTAGGGCTGGTTAAGGGGTATTTATACCCAGCCCTAGTTCCACAAAATGACATGTTTAGTCCCCGTACTTTGCCCCCGGGTTCCCAAATTTTGTTTCGGTTGGAAAACGTTATTAATTAGGCTTGTTTTATTAATGATAAAATGTTGTTAATAGTATTTGAAGCTTAAGAATTGTTTTATTCGCGAATTTAAGTTTATATAAAAATGATGCGTTTAATATTAACGGGGGCAATCTTAGATAACGTTTTAAGATGATAACAACGCAAGCAACGATAGCACAAGCATAAGGATAATCAAGCAAGCAACCAAGTATAATATCCACATAGATGGGTTATAAAGATGAGGGATGACCGACAATAAAAGTTAACAGAACACGTCAATAGACGGACCTTTGGTGACGGATGTCACAAGAATAGTCTTCATCACTCCGGCCATCATCAACACTTATCTTTAGCTGGGTGATGAAGAAGGTAAGGTGTTCTTCCCAAAACAAGCTGTAAATCATTCCTTTGAGCAGATGGGATATGAAGAGATTTCTTTGTAAAGACCTTCAGGAAAGGGAAGGTCTCATCTAGGTGGAAGTACCTACTTCATGTGGTCATCCACAACTTGTCCAACAAGCATGGAGGGTGGGACCAGATTCCTAAAGATCTCTCCATCATAGTGCATGGAATGGTTCAGGGGGTAAAGTTCAGGTACTTTGAATTTGTTTATACAAATCTGATAGCAAACTTAGACTCCTTAGAGTATTACATGTTTCCTTGATATGTTCATTACATTCTCAATTGCGAACTGGGCTCATAATTGAGGGAAACAGGTAATATTATTAAATTGGGACAGATGAAGCCCGACATCTTTAAAATCTTGATGAAGCCAACTGTTGGCTTCTCAGGGGTAGAAACAACCCTTGTCCCAAAAATGTTAGAGCTCATTGCTCAAGGTGACAACCTAGCAACACAAGCTAGTATTGAACCCACACCTTCTACATCCCAACCACCAAAACAACCACAAATCACCCTAACCTACCAAAGACACAAACAAACCACTGCACAAGTTATTGAGTCTGTGTAGACACCAATATTCTCAACTATACAGGAGGAAGTAGACACTGGAGCTCCCACTTCTCCTAGGAGCAAACCACTCCCATTACTTCAAGGATCAGTGCTGAGGTTCCTTATGCTCAACCTGATGAGCTCACAAACCCAACAGCCTTAAGCCTTCACTCTGAGTCTCAACACTCAAGTAAACAACCTTCAGGGGATAGCTACCATCCCCAGCCTTTAGATTTAAACCAACCAATTCCCAACCTTGACTTCTATACTGATGAGGACTTAGATGCCAGTGAGTACCATAAGTCTCCCTACTACACCACTCCTTAAAGGGAGATGAGTGCTCCCGAGTCACCTAGGTCTAGCCCACATCAGGCACCAATCACTGAGGAGGATACTTCTGACCATGTTTAGGACATCCATATGGATGAGGCTCTCACTTCAGCAAGTGATTACATTATCCAGACCTCAACTATGGCAACTCAGCCCATTGACACTTCAACTGAAGCTGTCACTGAGCAGAGGAAATCCAACAGCAAAGAACACCATGCTGGTGATGAGGAAGAGGACCTTGGTCCAATTCTCACATCCCCCAGTGATTCTTCTGATGATGAGGGGAATCTAAGACAAAAGTTGCAAAAATTGTCAAAAACATGCACCTATCTAGTCTCTAAGGTTAGTTATCTTGAATCTCAAGTGACTACTACCTTGCAATATCGGGTCAATGATCAGTAACTTGAGATATCTCCTCTCAAGGAAAAACTAGCTGGGAGACCCTTAAGAGGAGCTCAACCAGGAACACAATAACCTGTGGATGTAATTAACCTAACTCCTAGCTCACCTGTGCAAGAGGGTGATGCTACCAAAAAGGGGGAAGAAGTCATTACAATCACAGAACCTGGGAGTTACTCAGGGAGCATGGACACACTAAGGACTCACCATCCTCACTTGCAGTTGTGCATACTCAGCAACTTTCTCAACTTCACATTGATGTGGACAGTATAGACTCAGTCCTTAGGAGTCTATTTGAGAAAGGCATCCCAAGAGCTGTATCATCCTCACAAACCTTATGTCATACTTTTGGGTGGAGGTATGATACTGATAGAAGAACTCTTATTCATCAAAGAGTTCTAGATAGGAACACTGTAGAGTTTAGCCTTAGAAGAAGACAAAGGCAATCAGGCAATACCATCGGTCAACTTGATGTTGAGGCTGACCCTAAGATTAGCTTTAAAGGGAAAACCTTGACTGAAGGCCCAGTGGTAGAACCTGAGAGCCCTGTCTCACCACCAACTGCTGTAGAGGTTCAAACCCTTGATGACACCTGCTAGTGAAGGTACATCTCAACCTCTCTCTGGCCAGAGCTTGGAAGCTACACTAAGCAATGAAGACCAAAGCTCTCTCCACCCTCAGTCACAAAGGTCTGTGAGTGGCAAAGGGAAAAGAAAATTAAATTCTGCGGAGATTGAGGAGGAGGATAAAGAGAGGAAAAGGAAGCTAAGGGGAGAAAGTTCCTCTACTGGGTCTGCAAGACTCATGGAAAGTGCTATCAGGCTGCCCCCAGAATAAATACTAAGGATGATGAGTTAAGGGCAGTCAGGATTAACTACTTGTAGACCAAGAACTATGATATTGATAATATCATCTCTCTCCTCTTAGATGTGTTAAATGAATTGGCTGACATAGAACCATCAAAAGAGAGAAAAGAAGAAGAGGATGTAGAGCTACTTCCAAAAATCAAAGAAGAAAGAAGACAGGAGATACTCTACAAGCAAATGCCTACTCTCTCACCAGTTCAAGAAACTCATGAACAAGATGATGTGGTACCACAAGAACCTCAGGTAGACAAAGAGAAGGATAGAATCAATATGATCAACTACCTGAGTGCCACATGCCTCTATTAAGCTGATACACTTCTTCCCTTACCCTTTTACTACATTGAGTTTGGGTACCTCAAACAACTTTAACTTGATGTAGCCAAAGAAAGAAAGATCAACAAAAGAAAGTTAAGGGAAGAAGCTGTAAAATCAAGAGCCATCATCCATAAAAACTTGAAAAGGTCTGTTGATAGGCAGAAGATGATGAGCTTCTTGAAGCTGTATGGATTCTCCGAAAGGATACTTGGTCCCATGACTCTATCCACCATGGATGAGCACATCAGGGTAATCAAGTAGAAGATCCAAATAGGTGAACTTGTTTACTTACACTCCCCACCAAGTCAGGTTCCTCAGGAAGTGGAGATATGGTTGAAACACCTGAGACAACACACCCTGAACCCCCTGCTGAACCTCAGCAAGCTTCCACTTCTGATCCACAGCAGGGATCTGTCCCCTCTGAATCTTAACCTGTGAGAGAGGAAGACCTAACTGAGAAAGACAAAGAAGATCAATCAGGTGCTGCAGGCCAGTCTTCTTAGTTAAAAAGTTCAAAGAAGAGGAAAAGGATGGTTTCCAAACCAAAGTCATAGAAGAAGAAGAAGGAAACATACACCTGCAAACCTCAGGATGAGTCAGAACATCCTGAGGATGTGCAACAAGAGGATGCTCCACCAACTACAATTCAAGCAGCTCCTCTGGTATCAGGAAGACCCATCTACCTTTGCATGATCTCTTTGACATGAGAAGATGCTATAAGAGTCTGAGTGATCCTGATCATCTCATGAAGAAAGGGATGGTCATCATCATAATGAGGACTGTCAACATATGAATTCTTCAAGTGTTTTGGTAGCATCAGCCTACGGGGAGTTTGTAAGGTTATTAGTAAGGCTGATGCAACCCAAACACCCAAAGTCTCTCCTGCATGCATGCACAAGTGTACTGAAGTGGAATGCTTCAGAAGTTTCACAATGCCTTAGAAATTATTCTCGGAAGTTTCACAATGCCTTAGAAATTATTCTAAGTGTGAAATCTTCCGAAGCCAAGACCAATATCTTCCGAAGCCAAAAGATGAAGTCTTCTAAAGCCAAGACCAATATCTTCCGAAGCCAAAAGATGAAGTCTTTCGAAGCTTCAAGGACAAAGTCTTCCGAAGCCAATTATTGAAGACAGATTTCTTCTGAAGACTTTTATGTTACATGCTTTATCTGATGAACTTTTTACCTAAAGCTGAACCACTTTTCGCTGCCACTCTAATAAGTAACCAACCTTTCATGAGTTGGTGAAAAGGTCCATGCCTTGGGTAAACTATACATTGAGGTCTTGAGTCTCTAACTTTCCACTTTATGTACTTTATCTTTTTTGTAATATATTAGGATGTGAGCTATGGCATGTCATAGTCACTAGTCAAAAGGCAATCTGCCTTTTGACTCTACATGGATTTTGTTGTCTAGATCATGTATCCAGCTGGCCTTGAAAGTATGGCCGGCTGTTGGTTGTAGTATAAGTATTTTCTAGTCCTTGTAACTTATTAATTGAAGAGAACTTTGTAAACCATTTGTAAGGAACTAGAGATCAATATACATCAACCTTGAAAACCAACTACTTGTGTGTTATTCTAGTTTTTGTCGCACTGACACTTGTGTTTCTTAGTTCTCTAAACTGAGTTTACCAGTTCCCCATTTGAATTGTTAAGTGTTGTTCCACACTCTCCTATTTGTGTTGTTGTGTTGTAAAGTGCATAACCCTTCACTTGGTCCTGCAATTATGGGAGACCCCGCGAAGGTTGAGGCGGTGATGCAATGGAAGCCTCCAAAGACGCCAACCGAGATTCATAGCTTCTTTGGATTGGCGGGGGATTATAGGAGATTTAACCAAGATTTCTCCAAGATAGCTTCTCCGTTGACTAAGTTGACCTGCAAGGATGTGAAGTTTGTATGGGATCAAGATCAAGAGAAGGCTTTTGAGGAGTCAAAGATAAGGCTGACGCAAGCTCCTGTCTTGTCGTTACCCGACGGAAGCGAGGACTTGGTAGTCTCTTTGGATGCTTCTTATTCAGGGTTGGATTGCATATTGATGCAGCATGGAAAGGCTATAGCCTATGCATTCTGACAGTTGAAAGTTCATGAGGTTAATTATCCTACTCATGACTTGGAGCTAGTTGTTGTGGTCATTGCCTTGAAGATTTGGCGGCACTACTTATACAGGACGAAGTGCACAATCTTCACTGACCATAAGAGCTTGAAGTACTTCTTCGAGCAGAAAGATTTGAACATGAGGCAGAGATGATGGTTGGAGCTCATAAGGGATTATGAATTTGAGATCCACTACCATCCGGGCAAGGCCAACATGGTGGCGGACGCCCTTAGCCGAAAGGAAAGACCCGAGCCGATTTGGGTGAAGGCATATCAGTTGATTATGACCTCTGACATGATGGCGTAGGTCAAGGAATTTCAAGATGAGGCTTTGAAAGAAGATCATCTTAACTCTGAAAGGAGGAAAGGTCTATTCACGGAATTAGGTGAGAACACTCTTAGTGTTAGAACCCGATTCGGACGAATGTGGATTCCTTATTATGGAGACTTACGTGGAAAGATCATGGATGAGGCTCATAAGACTCGATACTCCATTCATCCTGGTATGCCATGATGAGTTACCAAGATGTACCATGATATGAAGAAGGATTATTGGTGGCCAAGTACGAAGTGTGACATAGCGAAATACGTGAGTAAGTGCCTTACTTGTTTGTAAGTGAAGGCGGAGCATCAGAAGCCGTACTAGAAAATCCAACCTTTGGATATACCTGAGTGGAATTGGGAGCATATTTCCATGGATTTTATTACGAAGTTACCACGAAGTTACCACGTACCTCGGTTTACATCTATGTTTTGGAAGAAATTTCATGATGCAATGGGGACAAGACAACATATCAGCACGGCTTATCATCATCAGACGGATGGTCAGTTAGAGAGAACCATACAGACGCTTGAAGATATGCTTCGGGCACGTGTCATTGATTTTAGAGGAAGTTCGGATGACCACTTACCATTACCTGAGTTCTCATATAACAATAGTTATCATGCCAGCATTGGTATGCCACCTTATGAGATGCTATATGTTAGGAGATGTAGAACACCAATTTGTTAGGGTGACATTGGTCAGAAAGAGTTGGGAAGTATTGAGGTGATCGAGGCTACGACCGAAAAGCTAGAAAAGATCAAAGCCTTTATGCAGGCAGCTAAGGATAGACAGAAGTTGTATGCCGATAAAAGACGTAGACCGATTGAGTTCCAGGTGGGTGATAGGATTATGTTGAAAGTCTCACCTTAGATAGGTATCATTCGGTTCAGAAAGCGGGGCAAGTTGAGCCGAGGTATATAGGGCCTTTCTGAATTATTGCCAGAGTAGGAGAGGTGGCCTATAGGTTAGAACTACCCGATGAGATATATGGAATTCACCGACATTCCATATATCTCATATGCGGAAGTGTTTAGCCGAGGAGGATATGGTTGCACCATCGGAGGACATTGAAGTTGATCAATGGCTAAACTATGTGGAGCAACCAGTGACGATCATTGATCATAAGGAGAAAAGGTTAAGGAATAAAGTGGTTTACCTTGTGCGTGTATAGTGAAAGCACAGGAAGGGATCCGAGTCTACGTGGGAGACTGAAGAAGAGATGAGGCAACATTACCCTCATCTGTTTGGGGAAAAACAGGTTTTAGGGATGAAACCTCTATATAAGGGTGTGGACTTGTAACACCCGGATATTTTTAATAGACGAGAAAGAAATAATGAACGTGAATAAAAGAAGAAAATATAATTTAGCCCAAAGTTGAGGGGTTAAAAGTGTCAGAAGGACAAAAAGTATAAAAGTTGGTGCATAAAGGTGGCATGGCCGCCCATGTAGGGCCCCATTCCCAGGAAACCTCACAGTTGGTTAATCATAGCATAAGATCACTTTACAAACAAAACATTGTAGCAGAATTAAATAAACATTTATTTAAAACTTGGAAGTCATATTGTACTCATACATTTGTCTTTAAATAGAATAAAAACAAGTGCATTGTCTTAATTTACAATAAAGGTTTCATAGATAGGAATGCCATCCATTGCTCACCAAGTAGCTCCCTGGTGCCATCTTCAGCATCAGCATTTACCTACCCACTATTATTCATAAAAGCCAGCTTTGCTGATTGAGTTCTAGTTTTTGATAATTAGGAAAATATAAGCTTTATCCTGTGTATAATGATCACCCATACATCATACTACATAAATTTCTTGCATCATATTAAGCATGTTCATTATCTTTCATTATTTCATTATCTTTCACTTCATCACAAGTGAGATTGCACAAAGCAAGAGCTCCATGTTGATCGACAACGAATGTCGATCCCCGTCGGTACATATCATCATGGTATCTAATCCGTGACAGTTGATCCACACCGCAAGGCACATAGCCCGCTCAGGAATACGGATCCATCATTATACGTCAGACTCATGTAAGTGAAGTCTATCATAGTGCTTGCAAGACTTTTAATCATCAAACGGGCCCAGGGTAACATTCGTTAAGTTCCACTTCTCATTAATATTATCTTTTACTTAATATATAATACATAACTTATTAAGTACACAACATACCAAGTACTAGTCATCATAACACATAACCGACCCTCGCGGGACAGCGGCGGTTCGGGGGCGGCAACCCCTGATAGCGGGGTCCTAGAGGCAGCAGCCCCTAGTGCGGTCCAAGGGGAAACGCCCTTGGCTAGGGCCGGGCTGCCAGGTCAGCACGCAAAATTTTTATTTTAAGGACTTTATATAGCATATTTTGTTATAGGAAAAATTATTTTCTTGTTAGAACCGCTTGAAATCCTTACCTTGAAAACCTTATGTTTACTATGCATAATAGCCCCAAAAACATGGAAAAACGTTTAAATAAGGGGATCTATGTAAGGCCCCGATCCCGGGCGCCTCACGGTTGGTCGTTCATCGCACATAAAACAATTTAAAACACATATTTACTTTGCAGCAGAATTTAAAACTTTCATTAATAACTAAAAACATGTCATTCCATAATTTTACAATATTCATTTTCCTTTCAAAATACAATGACATGTCAAAATATGGATGCAAGCCTCAACAACTGAGTAGTCGCCCTGTGCCATCCTCAGCAACATACCTGCCAACTGGAAACACATCAAAGTCAGCGTTGCTGAGTGAGTTCTAGTTTTATATTAAAACATACTTTACTTACCATCAAAATCATTCTTACAGACATACGATCATACAACATACGTACACGTAGATAATATTATTATTATCTTCATCATTCATTCATTAATTTTCATTCGTGTACCGTTCATCGTTAACGTTCACGTTCTTTCTTAACTCTTTCTTTCGTTCATACGTTTCTTACTTTCATTCATACATTCGTTACATTCGTCCGTACGTACATTACGATCATTCTTACGTTCTTTTCATTTATTCGTACTTTCATTACTTTCATGCATCCTCTATCTTTCACTTCTATTTAGGTCCGGTCACACTTTACCCTCTTCATGGCACACAGCCATGATTACTGAGGTCGAGTGACAAGGACCCTGTTTCATGCGTTATCACTATGTTCCTTCTGTTTATTATTCTCATTTATTCGTTCTTTAGCTTTCATTACGTTCGTTACCTTTCGTTCGTCTCATACTTTCTTTCTTTCATAATTATCTCTCTCGTTCATCAACTCA
>BJCO01769404.1:0-15114 GCA_018326465.1 Flaveria floridana | reverse complement strand
GATGTCTTCAGCTGATGTCTTCAGCTGTTACCTTCAGCTGTTGTCTTCAGCTGATGTCTTCAGCTGATGTCTTCAGCTGTTACCTTCAGCTGTTGTCTTCAGCTGATGTCTTCAGCTGATGTCTTCAGCTATTACCTTCAGCTATTGTCTTCAGCTGTTACCTTCAGTTGTTGTCTTCAGCTGATGTCTTCAGCTGATGTCTTCATCTGTTACCTTCAGATGTTGTCTTCAGCTGTTACCTTCAGCTGTTGTCTTCAGCTGATGTCTTCAGCTGATGTCTTCAGCTGTTACCTTCAACTGTTATCTTCAGCTGTTATCTTCAGCTGTTACCTTCAGCTGTTGTCTTCAGCTGATGTCTTCAGGAGTGTTTTGGCTGCATCAGACTTCTAGGAATACTTACAGGAACGTAATGAATGAATGCATGCATTAATGAATGAATGAACGAACGAAAGGCTTGCAAGCGTATGTATGAGGTGAGCGACTGCATGTCGTAACAGACTCGAAAGGGGTCCTTGTCGCATACTCTGGTACTGTGTCAGCCTTCGGACATAAGTCGGGGGTTTATGTACAGGCCCCGGCACAGTATCAGTCTTCGGACGGTACTATGTCAGTCTTTGGACATGAGTTGGGGGTTTGTGTACAGGCCCCGACACAGTATCAGTCTTCGGATATGAGTCGGGGGTATTGCATAAGACAGGATCTAGTTGAATGGGTAGAGGACCGCATGCTCCAGTACTGTGTTAGTCTTCGGACTTGAGTCGGGGGTTTGTGTACAGGCCTCAGCACAGTATCAGTCTTCGAACATGAGTCAGGAGTAGTGCGTGAGAATGAGATGAGATGAATGAGAAACGAATCGCGTGCTCCGGTACTGTGTCAGTCTTCGGACATGAGTCGGGGGTTTGTTTACAGGCCCTGGCACATATCAGTCTTCGGACATGAGTCGGGAGTATTGCGTGAGTTGATGAATGAGAAAAGTAATGATGGAGAGAACGAATGTATGAAATGAACGTTAACGAAATATCATAATAACGTATGAAACGGGATCCTTGTCATTCGACCTCAGTAATCGTGGCTGTGTGCCATGATGAGGGTAAAGCTTGACGGGATCTTGATGAGGAATGAATGATAATGATGTAAGTTGAATGAACAAAAGTTAACGAACGTAATGAAAGATAATAATGATATTATCTATGTGTATGTATGATGTGTGATCATGTACGAAAGTATAGTATGATTTGAAAGAAAGTAAAGAATGGTTTTTAACGAAAGTAAAGTATTTTATTTATAAAACCAGAACTCACTCAGCAACGCTGACTTTGATGTGTTTCCAGTTGGCAGGTATGTTGCTGAGGATGGCACGGGACGGCTACTCAGCTCTTTTGGATGCCATCCATTTATATAATGCTTTTGTGATATAATGCAACAATATATATTTTGTAATTGAAATGAAAATGAGTGCTTTTAATGTTTCCGCTATGACGTTTTTATGTAAGAAGACAAAAATATATATTTTCTGTGTGATGATTAACCAGCTGTAAGCATCCCGGGAACGGGGCCTTACAACTTGGTCCCCATAGTGCTCAAGAATACGACACTAGGGCCACCAAATAGGCTTGTCAGGCCCATAGATCTATGACGTCACTAGGCTAGCAATAGTTAGTTATTGTCAACATATAATGTATATCATATAAGACTCACAATATTACAAATAACCATGACAAAAAGTAAAAATGAATTTCATTTGCATTTACAAGTATCAAGATGTTACAAGTGTAAGTTTATAAGGTTAACTTGTTTCATCCCAAAATGTGTGAAATAAAGTAAAAGGGGGCATGAAAAACTCACATTGTATAATGATGGTTGTAGAGTACATAAGGAATCTTAAATGTTCAAGAGTCAAAGGTGATGTCCTAAAGGATAAAAAAGAAACAATAACTTGAGGTCGGAATTTATTACAAGAAGTTAGGACGTTTAGAGAATGTCAAAAGACGAAGGTAGATTGGAAAAAGATCATTGTACCAATTCTAGACAGAATGTTTGGTATGTGTTTGAACAGGTTTTAAAAATAGTAAAAGGTTTTATAAAATTATAAAAATTTATAGTTGACTAGTTTAGAGTATCCCGGACAACTTTCGTTTAGAAACGTGTTTATAAAAAAAATCCGTAAATAGGTCAAAATAGCAGTGCAAGACAGAAGGTGCTGAAATGCGTACTTATCTTGTGAGGGCTGTTGTTTAGTCGTCCAATTGAGTTTGAAGACGTATAAACTATCATTAAAAAGGAATTCAGTGAACTTAATATTGGAGACTTGTTTTACTCAAATTTAGTTTGTTATGACCAAGTTATGATTAGTTGAAGTCAGACTATATTCTGCTAAAGATGTAGTAAGACACTTATATGCATTTTCAAAATTGCAAAAGCATGAAACGGGTTAGAACAAATTTATTATGTCGATATATGGTATATTAGACTTCATTTGAGTTATAAAAAAATATTCCTAGACTTTATCATAGTCATCATTTTGAGAAATAATCTTATGGAATAACCGAATACAGCGGCATAGCCGTCCATATGCAAACGGGATTCTTTGTTTACGTTAGCGTGTTCTTAGTTTGATTTAGGAATGTTAGTGATTGTTATAAGGTTAGTAAAAGTTAGAATGTTAATGATCAAATGATAATGATTAAAACTAAAAGAGATTTACTAGAAGAAATAATAAAAATAAGAACATGAGAACAATTGAATGCTAGGATGATTAGAACAATATAGATATACATAATATAAAAACAATTATAAGGTTACCATAGTATTAGAAACTTCTTAAAATTACTTGTAAAATAAAATTATTAAAATTACTCATAACCAATATATGAAAGAAAGATATGAGAGTGAGATTTTTGAAAAATGAGCAAATGAAAAGTGTGGCCTAAAGGTTGCTTTTATAGTTGAGTTTAGGAGTGGGTTATAAATAATGTTAATGGTGAGTTACAAGTCTTTCAAAAGGGGGTTATGATTGGAATTTAAAATAAATATAAAATTAAATAATTTAAATAAATAAAAGAATAATTACAATTTAAACTTTAAATTTACTAAAAATCTAATTTTAATTTAACAACTACTTTTTTTATTAACTTTATAAATCACATAAGAACTTGTAATTTGAATTTTTGTTTTAATTGAATATTTAAAATCTTATAAAAATTAATAACCTTTTATAATTTATTTTATAAATTATAAAAATTATTATAAGTTGTTTAAATGGTTTAATATATGGAAATTGAATAACAGAATTATCAATATTGGTTAAATTACACATTTAATGTATTTGATTCATTAAAATTATTAAAATAATTTAATAATGGAAGTTCAAAATGGGTTCGGGTTTGGGTTTTAACTTGGAAAATGGCGGATGTACATTATAATCTCATGTATACCTCTAACAGGTATAGTGATCGGTACGACTACTTAGGGAAGCTGTGCATATGGTTGATTATTGATATGTTTGACTTCAACCTTTACGTGGATATTCACGTCCACTACTAACTGAATATTATGTGATATGTTGAAGATATGTGCTTTTGATTATGATTACGAAACTGTTTAAGTCTGAAATATTAGACTCTTGTAAATAGTAATCCTAATATTATGAATTAATGAAAGTAATGTCAGTTTATTTTTTTGATTTGTATGTTTTGTTAATCAATGTCTTTTGAACCGACGAGTCACACCCAAGCATTTCACACTTTCGTCGGGATGTGACAATTAATGTAATGGTTACTTGCAAACAAGAAAACACAAAAATACCTCGCGTAACACTGAACAAGAAAACATATAAAAAGAAAAACAGAAAAATAAAATCTTTTTGTTTTATAAATATTTAAGAAAATAAAATAAAAACAATTAAACACTCAGCGCACTAATTTCCCAACAATGGCGCCATTTTGATCTGGTTGTCGAGACTCGATCAAAAACAAGTTAAATAACTTGTCTTAGTTACCTTTATTGCATAAGGGTAAGTAAGGTCGTCTCTACAGGAAATATGTGGAAAGTGTTTAATGATTGCCACTCAATTAACGTAAATACAAAAACTTTGAACTAAAAATTAAAACTTTGATTGTATTAATGATCACACATGCATAAAGAAAGAAACTTTAAACAAATTTAATTAAATAATAAGAAATAATCACTATCGGGTTTCCAATTCTGCAAGATCAATAATTGGTACTTCTAAATTAGGGTTTGTAAGAAATAATTCTTAAAGATTTTAACTTTTAATCAAAGTGATAACAAAGGAATAAGATTTTAAGATTTGCTCATTCATGATGTTACCAATTTACCTATATCAAATTGTCTACTTTTCTTAATTAGCTCACGATGTAAGGAAACCGAAAACTGATAATCAAGCAAACAACTTTATTTATAAGAAAATTGTTTAAATCAACCAAAACATAATGTTTCATTCAATAATTCAACGTTCATTATAGAAACCTAATCAAACATACCAATTGTCTCCCTTTATAAAAATTATACTCCCGAAAGCAATCAAGAGAACTTAGCCACTCATCATCTTCAATAAATCTTCAATTTTTCTTCCAATGATGATCAATGATGATATGAAGGATGTTAGGAAGCTTGAAAGCACCTAAAATATCCTTGAATTTGCTAGATTTTATGTAGGGGAAGATGTCCTATAAATTGGAGTTAGATTTGTTTAAATAAACTTCAAGATCCACAAAATTCGGGTTTGTTCAGTAACCGGCGTATGATACGTCGGCCTGGGCGTATCATATGCCCCCATCAGCTTCCATACGCCCAACTTTCCGTTATTTTGTCCAAATACGCCCACCGATACGCCGCCCATACGCCGCCCGTCGTATTATATCCCATAATCGACGTATGCCTAAATTTGTGCATTTTCTTGTAAATATTGATATTTACATCTTCAGTCCTTGTAGTTACGTGTTTTGCTTACACCTATAATTCAAAACACACACAACCTGAACTCGTTCCACCATTGTCACTATGTAAAATCAAGCTTTTAAGTAATTAAACACTGAATTATCGACACGCGATCACCCGTGTATTACAATGGTTGAATAATTAAAAAGTTTGAACCATAGATCTGTATATACTTGTAAGAGTAAATTGCTATTTTAGTTACTAAAGTTTGATCAAAGAAACTATCTTAATCCAAAAGATTAAAAATATTTTTTAAGTCAAAATAGTTTCTATTTTATACCATTTTCATCCGATCCGTTAACACCATTAGTCTTGTTTCATTAAGTCAGTATAAAATGTCTATAATGCCGGTAATAGCATTACAAACATTACACACATACCCCAACTCTGTCCCCTCTTTATGCACAATATTTGTTTTCTCTCTACTCTAACCATCATAAGATAACCCATTTCTACTGTCATATGAAGCCACCGACGCCTAAGCAACCTCCATCTTTCTGTCTTTCCTATTTCCCTTCTTCCCACTATCTCTCCCACCACACACCACCATCTTATGTGAGTCGCTAGCCATAAATTGAAAATGATAAATTTAAACACATAATGGTGGTGTAATATCTAGCGCTGGCTTTTTAATAATCAAGAAATTTTCCTTCACCACCCCTTTCAAACTTAAAAGTCATGTGTATAACTCATTGGTTTGGCATCTATTACCGTGAAAGAAAAAAAAGAAACATACGTTAATATAAATTTGGCAAGTATGAAAAAATAAAATGAGTTTTTAATTTAGATGTTATTTTTCAAGTAATATACTTTGTCATGATAAATAAAAACATAAATTATTATTTTCATTCTTAAGGTTTGTTAAAAGTAACTGTTATCATCCAAAAGTTTAAAAATAATCATTTCAGTCCAATAGTTTTAATTAAGTAACAAATCCCACCAACTCCATTAGCCACATCAATTGAGTCCGTTAAAAGTCCACATGTGCCCCTCACATAAGGGACGTTTTAGTCCATTTAACTTGAAAAAAGAAACCTTTTTTTATATAGGATGTTTTGTATTTTAACCCATAAAACAAAATTCGGACAAATAAAAATACAACAAACAAATGCAGTTAAGAAGTCCCCATGATGGAATGATACATTTTTTTCCGTTTAAAATCAAACAACCATAATATAGAATAACAATGGTAGTGAACAAAAATTGAGAAGAAAATAATGCAAACTCACCATAAACCTAGTAAGGATCGTACCCATAATCTATTTTTGAAACATATTACAGCAAAACAATCATGATGATGGATTTTTTGAAGAATCAAATGAGGAGCCACGGGTCTATGAAGCTTATCGATGAGGAGTCACGGCTTTTGTAGCCGAGAGATGGAGAAGACGTAAGTTATGAAGTCGATCGATAAGGAGGCACAACTTGTGAGGCCAATCAACAGATGATTGCAAGTTTTAAAGTCAATTGATTGTAGGTGTTAAAAGGGTTTTCTTTCAAGTTAAATTGATAAAAATAACTATTATGTGAGGAGCATATGGAGGACTTTTGATAAAATCTATGGATCTTGTTAATGGAGTAGATGAAAATTATTACTTAATGGAAACTATATGACTAAAATGATTATTTTTAAATCTTTGGATGAAAATAGTTATTTTAAACAAACCACAATGATGAAAATAGTAATTTACTCTAGAAAAAGTTACTTCAAATTTATATATATGTGCACGTCAAATAAAATCATTTCAATTGTTAATGTGTTGAGTCAAGTAAAATCATTTCAATTGATAATGTGTCGAAAATAAATCTTTTAAGATGGAATGAAATGAAATAAACTATTTTGAGTACTTTATGATATAATGATATGATAAAAAATATGTTGTGATTTAATAAATCATAACAAATATTAGATATTTGAATATGTAAATTATATATTATTTAAGTTTTATTAATTGGGTAATTTCTACCGATAAATTAATCATTTTCATAAAATTTTAAATATATATGATTCAACAATTTAATTGATAATAAACAAATTTGGAATATAAAAATATGTAGATAAAAACTGAAACTGATTATTAATTTAGTTGCCTAATTATTAGACATGATTAAAATGAAATTTTTATTCAGTTACCTGAAAGGAATAAAAAATAACAATTGTAGTAATTGTTTACCTAAAATTGATAATGGCTTTTAGGGAAAAAATAAAATTGAAGAGGCATCGTAAGATAACACCGTGACATATTTTTTTTTTTTTTATTAAAGTAGGAGGATTTGAAATACATGCTACTTAAAGTATACATAATGAGTATTTTAAGGGCTCCAAACATGATTGCATGGACACAAATGTGACTTTAAATATCATTACAATATAATTTTAAAAAAGACTTAAAATCCATAGGGCTCCAAGCCCTTGATGCCCGTCAAGCATAATTTTTCCTAAATTATAGCATCAATAAGGTTTTAAACTTAACATTAGTTAACCACTGTACTTCATTTAAAAGAGACTTTAGTGAAATAATTTTTATTTACATGATATTTAGACGATATTGTAACAAAACAATTACTACACATAGTCTTATAATATAAGGATATATACGTAGTTCGTTAAATGATATCTTTGTTCTAAATTTAAAGATTTATTATCTATAACAATAATTATATCGATTTTTAGTTTGTCTTAAAAGGTTACCTTTTAACCATTTAACATTAAGGTTACTTTTTAATTATTAAAAAGCTATAAATTATTAAGAGGTAGTATCTTAATAACCACTAAAAGACGTTATCAAACCGCCCTTAAATATTTCAAACTATATTAATTATTTTTACTTGCAATACCATCACCACTTGATAAAGACAACCATTTAAACTCATTGATGACAACATTGGCCTACAAAACTTTTAGCTGTTCACATATATAGATGCAAACAAAAATAACAAGCCAAAAAAAGACTTCACATATATAATTACAAAAAAGTATTATCGCTAAATGTAAATAAGTATAAAATTTATTCCTGTCTAGCAATATCAACTAACATCGCACCAAAATTCTACACAATCAAGTCCCATTGATTTTATTGTTTTATTAACTAATGTTACGTAGACGCTTTTTTCTATCAGGAAATCATAAAATTCATTATGACGAATAGACCTATAGATAAAAAGTTGTCGCTTGATTCGGATACTAGCTAGGTTAGCTATACACCATTCAACAAATTTTAAGCTAATCGGACACTAAACATATCTTTACCTTTTGTAAAATAGATTGAACATATTACAAGACATATGATCATTATACATGATTGGAAAGCATAAGACACCAAAATGAAACATCTCACTAGAGTAACTTAAAACATCTACTATATTTTCGATGGGTAGCATTGAATCATATCCTTTTCATTAGGGAATAATAACTTACAAGGTGTTCATGGATAAAAAGAAAGTGTAAAATGTAATCGATTAGGGAAGTGATTCATGCATCACCAAAATTGTTGCACACACCACTAAAGTGTGATTATATTGCTCTACCGTGTGCTACACGATGTGTACAAGTGATGGACAAATACATTTAGGCAAATTATATTTAAATATGATTTTACGTGTATTATTATTCTGTGTTGCATTATGAGATTTTCCTTTCAATGTATGGAACTTCTAAAAACATACATCTTGTTTTATTTTTGGTATATTTTCTTTGTATTTTTATCATTTCACATGTATTTCTATGCATTTGGTTATATCATACGGTAAATCAAAAATACATCTATGGAACGATAAATATCAAAAGTTTTGTTTTGTAAAATTAGAAGTTCATAGTACTTATATACATATAATATCAAGAAGTGTAAAGGTGGATATATTATATATATACCCATTACATTTTAACTATGGGTCTAGAGTAATAATTTCATAGTATTTAAATAAATATAATATAAAAAATGTTGAAATAATATTTTTATAGAAGTGTGTACTCATTGATTAAACCATTTTTTTTTTGTTTTTCTACCTTTTTTTTAATTGTATAATAGAATAAATAGACAAGATAATACGTCAAGTGACCAATAGATTTCAGTCATGAATTTCTTTTTTAAATAGAATGAGATACGGTATCAACCGGAAAACAAAAAATAATACATTTTCCGTTTAAAAGAAGAGACCAATAGGCTAGTAGTAAAGAGCGTCTCCCTTTCAGCCTTTCTCTCTACTTGAGTTCAAGGTTGGGCAACCCTCCTCTTGTTTTATTCTTTTTTAAAATGTATTTCTGTTATTTTTTCTAGTTTTTCAATTTTTGTTTTGCTGGTTTTTTTTCCTTAAATTTTTGTTTCACCCTTCTGTTTAATTCTGGTTTATTTTTTTTTCTTTTTAAGTTGTTTATGTTATTTTTTCTTTTTTTATATTGTTTAGTTAATGTTTTGTTTTGACATTGACTAGATTTTATAATTATTCTTTTACTTTAACTTAATAAATTTTAATACCTCTTTTGCATCAATTTTTCGAAATATATAACCTAGATTGGAGACTATAGGTATGAAAAATATTGCTATTCGGCCTCATACAAAGGCATACTAGTTTCCAATAATTACTGTACCTAATAAATTTATGTGACGTGTAAATCAATTATGATTGATTAGTATATTAACATACAAATGCATATACATATACATACGACATACACAAACATAAACATTCAGGTGCATATATACATATGCATACAGATATACATACACATATACATAAGCATATGCATATACATATATACATGTTCGTATAAGCATAAGCATACACACATGTGCATGCACATACATGATACATCCACAGGTACATATACACATATAAAGAGATACTACATGTCCATATATACTACATAAAGTCGGTCTTAGGAGAGAATCTTGAGAAAAGGTAAGGCTTGTAGTCTTGTAGGAGAAGACTGATTATAGAAAGTGACCAACTTTCATCCATCATTTTTACTCTCTCATATGGAAGAATTAGATTCTTCCTCAACTTTCTCCTTTTGTTTTCAAAAGAAAGGTGTTGTTTGATTCTACTACTAGGACTACATTTATTTTCTTCTACTTTATGGTTCAACCAAATTATTAATCCAAGTCGGGTTTTACCTGAATCTGGTTAGATCAACTTGATTAGATCATACTTATTGATGTTATCATTTTTATTTAAGTGTCGTGTTGATATTATTTAATATATCATAACTAAAACAATACACTTTTGATTTATATTATTATGTAAATTAGAATAATATTACAAAAAAATGGCATTAAGTACATGAAACCTAAATTGTGGTCTACCACTTCGAATTAAATCCTGTTGATAATTAATGTGATTGTTCCCTTCTTTCTAAGAAAAGATAATGTGAAATTTACATACTTTACAGATTATAAAAACTATTAAAAAAATTGACATATGGAACATGTTAAACTATTGTTATTTTATATAGATATTTCCAGAAATTAAATTGATGTTTGTAAATACTTCACACATGTCCTCAATAGGGTTCTTATTAAAAATTGGTTCATGTCACATTATTTTTGTCACCTTTGCTATGTAAATAAAAAAAGTGAACCTCAATTTTTGAAGATACAAGTCATGTTTCAATATATATTTTTTTTAACATTTTTAGTAAATTTAAATTATAACAAAAATAACCTTAGGAGATTTTTATTTTACCGCTTAAAAATATTCATATTTAAAGGCCGGCCTAGTATGTATTCATCGGAGTTATCAGAATACATTGAATTTTCTCACGCATATGAAAATATATGTATAAGTATCGAGTGACAATAATATTTTTTTGGACGGTGACTTGATTACTTATAAAAAATATAAACTCAAACTTTAAAAAAGTCCATAAGTTAATTAATTAAATAACTAAATAAGTGCACTTCTACTAAATACCCAATGCTTCTAAAGCTCAAAATTTAATTAAATTAAAAAAGACCACTTCTAATACCATTAAATATCCAATAATGATAAACCTAAACTATAGTAAATAATACTTTGAAGTGTTGGACTTAAAATCAAAAGCTAGAACGATATATCCTTGGTTGGATATTTGGATGAAAAAAAGTATGTAGTGACTCAAAATCTCAAAAAAAAAATTATGTTTTTTAAATTCTGATGATGATTTTTTTTACTATTGAATCATATTTTTATTATATGACCAACTTAATACGACTTGAACTCGAAAATTTTCATGTCTGCTTCTATAAAATTGGAGCATTATAAAAATAGTAACTCTATATTAATAAATTACTGGATCCGTCACTGTTCATATTCATTTATCCCAACCGATGAACTTGTGTATTAGTATTCTTGTTGTTGATATAATATTTGTTATGTTTATAAACTATTTAATTTAAGAATTTGTTTAAAAGAAAGTATGGCTCTTGAACCTAAGTTCTTTTACAAAAATTGGGAGGTGATAAAGATAGTTGAGGAAAAGGGCGTCTTTGGTCTACCCTCAATAAAACAAGTATCGGGGCTATAAAAATGGATCCTAATCCAAGATCCGAATTTTTCTTATCTTGAAATTTGTGACCTTTTATATATCTTTTCTTTAAATTCATATTAGTTAATCAAATATTTATATATTTCAAAAACAAAAATGCAAAAGGGTATCTTTGATACCTTCCTTACAACTTCATCAAAGTTAGGTATTGCAGAAGAAAATCCTTTTTTTAATCTTCTTTTAAGTTTAACAAGGAGTGTTTCTCTCTCTTTTTTTAACCTTTGTGGGTTTTTGTGTGGCTTTAAAAAGAAAAATTAACTTTTTATTGAGTAAATACATGTATTAGAATTTCGTATTAAAATTATTGTTTATAAAAGTAACGAAATTAAATTTTTCGCTGTTAATGGTGGACTTGAAACTGAAATCTTGTTTATATAAGCACGTTTAATTGAATAATAATGTACTAAAAAAGGAATTTATTATGATTGTGTGTACCCAGATTTTAATAATGAAAAATCAAAACAAACTAGAAAATAAAACTATTGATTCTAACAATATTAATAATGTAAAACTCAGAAATCTCTCAAGAACAATAAACCAAAATCTCAATCTCAAGAATGTGGAATGTAATTGAGATTGGAAGAAGAAAACAATAGTTCAAAACGATTCAATTGATAATCAAGCGATTACAATCATGTGCGAATGCACACAGAGATTACAAGCGAAAATTGGAAATTAAGTACTTGTTGTACAAAAACTAAAAACAAACTATTTATACAAAACAACTAGTTCTCGCGTGACTAGGCTTGTCGCGCGGATGCCCTTTTCGCGCGACATCTTTGATTCGCATGACTTCTCCATTTCGTGCGACTGATTTTGAGCTAATCATCTTTATTCAGCTTCAATTGTTTTGCCGAGCCTTTTATAGTCTTCTACAATCTCCCCCTATGCTCGGTGAAACAATCTTAGTCAAAATCCACATTTGATTTCTTGTATGAGCCTGAATACGCATACCATTTATTCCTCAGTATTCGATCTGTCATCCATACGTATTGGCAAGATAGAAAATAAACAGACTCGTCAGCTGAGATAGGACAGTGTAGCAGCTTATTCAAGTCGTCTTTACCAAACTTCATTAAGTCAGCTGGATCAATGATTCTGTATGATCTATCAGCACATTTGATCATAGCCTGACCTGAATCCTTTTCACAACTCCAAGAAATAAATTGCTTTAACGAATTTGGAGGTACTGGAGCATGAACTGGAACTTTCTTGATGTACTTAGGATGTTGATAAACTCTTATCTTCATTGGAGCTTTGGTGTTTTCATTTATTCTAGAAGAGTCTTCAATCACTTTTGATTTTGCAGTCTTGAAATCTTTGAAGTTTGTCTTCATCTCCCTTCTAATTTTAGATCTCATCAGTTTAGCTTCTTCATGATTACTTTTATTGAAAAATGAAACTTTTCCCATAGCATATAAATCAGCAGCTCGTAAGGTATGCAAATCTTGAATACTCTTTAAGTAATCAATCTCTCCATTCTTCCTTTTGATCACATACATCTTCTTTTCTCCATCATATGCCCAGCTAATAACATGAGAGATTTCACCATACTTGTCTTTTGGTTTTGATACGAATAAAAAGTGTGTTTCTATAGGAGGTGGAGGTGCTGTGAACTGTAAATCGCCTTTTGTATATAAAGCAATCTGTCCTGTAACATCCTTTTGTATTGAAGCAGTTGGAGTTGGTTCACTAACAAAATCTGATGGGATCTCACTTTTTTCCATATTTGTATCTTTGAACAGATCTTGTAAGTTGTTTCCAAAAATATCAGTATACTCATTTGGCTCATCCACATCATCAAATATACCAAACTCTTCTTCAGTAACTTCTGTAAATGTAGATTGCTGAAAAGAATACAACTCTTTCTCATATAAATCTTCAGTAGTAGGATCCAAAGGTTCATATCCTTCTGGATTACTAGCACTTGATCCTGAGACATTGTCAGTGCTAGTGTCCCCAGTTGGATTAGAAGATAAACCAACATCACCTCCATCATCATCATCATCATTCTCATCATTATCATCTTGATTTTCATCATCATTTCCACCATCATTGTCAGCATCGTCATTATCTTCATCATCTTCATCATCTAAGTCATCATCAGAATCACCATAATCAACCAAATCATCATCTTCTTCTTCATTGACAACGGGAATAGGCATCATATGCTCAGGCTCTACAAAAGCAATAGGAGTTATAACTTCAGTGATAGGTACCTCAGGTGTAGTTTGATCACCTTCAGTAACACTAACACTTGGTTGTGTATCTGTAGTGTGAGCTTCTGTAACTCTTTCACATTCTTGGACATCAACTGCAGGAGATGGACTTGGTGAACGCCTGCTCGTCTCACCAACCACAGTTGTAGAAGACTATAAAAGGCTCGGCAAAACAATTGAAGCTGAATAAAGATGATTAGCTCAAAATCAGTCGCGCGAAATGGAAAAGTCATGCGAATCAAAGATGTTGCACGAAAAAGGCATCCGCGCGACAAGCCTAGTCACGCGAGAACTAGTTGTTTTGTATAAATAGTTTGTTTTTAGTTTTTTTTACAGCAAGTACTTAATTTCCAATTTTCACTTGTAATCTCTCTTTGCATTAGCACAAGATTGTAATCGCTTGATTATCAATTGAATCGTTTTGAACTATTGTTTTCTTCTTCCAATCTCAATTACATTCCGCATTCTTAAGATTGAGATCTTGGTTTATTGTTCTTGGGAGATTTCTGAGTTTTACAAATAATAATAGTAGTACTTGTAATAGTAATAATATTATTATTTTAAAACAATATAAAAAATTTAAATCTTGAAACAAATGATTGGATTGAACCCCATCCAATACATTGAATGTTATAACAATATGTGATTTATTCTAAATACAAAGATTAGAGCATACATTATTTCCGTCATTACTCTGTACTTATGTTATCATTGTTATCATTTATGTTTTAATGTTCGGTTACATCTTGTATAACTATAGAACGGTGTGTTTGATACTTGAGACAAGTATGAAAATAAGGAATCTTTCTTTAATTTTCTCATTATATCTCTTCATATTGCTAGCTAATATATAGTTGTTTACAACATGTTATCACCACTTATTAAAAAATATTATTAAATGCTTACAAATAAATTTATTTGTAGAATTTATGAGACGCTTATCGGTGTGTGTTTATTGAAGTATTTTATATTGATAATATCACTTATTAAAAGCAAATATAGCTTAAAATGTGGCAGTAAATGTCATATGTTCTATAATCAGAAGTATTATACTTATAAAAGTTAGTTTATAAGCATTATATAAATTCTTCTTATAACGGCATAGACCTGTGTAAAAATAAACCCAGATTTCCATATTTTTCCAACAACACAAATAACATATCCAACAAATAGTATTAAAAAGTACAATACGAGGTTTAACAATACGAAGTACAATACGAGGTTTTACAATACGAGGTTTCCCAACAACACAAATAACCGCTATCCTATTCATCGTCCTCGTCCGAATCATCATCTTCATCAGCTTGTTGTGTACCTTTTTGAGAGGCAATAAGTTGCGTAATTTGCGACATAAAGTTTGCATTTTGAAACAAACTTGCGATTTGAGCCTACAAAACAAAACATACATTATAA
>BJCO01769395.1:0-17152 GCA_018326465.1 Flaveria floridana | reverse complement strand
TAAGTGTTGGGAGGAGAATGAGGGCTGCTCCCCTTTTATAGGCTTTGCTCAGTCGCATCTGGTCCAGGGGTGACTGGACCTTCAGTCGCATCAACACTATGCGATTGGACCCCAATCGCACATGTTCCATGCGGCTCATACTTCATTCGGGCGGTTGAACTCCAATCGTGCGGTTGAGCTCCAATCGGCCGAATAGCTATGCGGTTGAACTTCAATCGCATAAATCACAGGCGACTGAAGCTCAGTCGCATCACATGCTGAGAAGTCAAACTTTCGGGTGTTACATCTATCGTCTCTTTTGTTTTTGAACGCCGACTTAGTACCAATGGGGAGTTGGCAAGGTGGCAATGGACATAAGTTCCATACCTTTTGCCTCTTGAATTGAAGCAACTCCTCTTGCATTGCTTCAACCCACTTGTTGTCCTTTAGGGCTTCTTCCACGTTCTTCAGTTCCTTTTGATAGAGAAAGCATGAGTACAAGTAGACATTCGCATTGTGAGTCTGTCTTCTTGTTCTCCCACCTTTTGAGACATCCCCAATGATGTTCTTAACTAGATGAGTGTTGTGTATCTTGAGCCTAGGAATCACATCTATTTGCATACATAGATCCAAGTTGGAGAAGTTTTGCTTACGATTTTGAACACCATCACCAGCTGATGTCTCATACTTATTCAATGAGAACTGATTGATTAATGTGTGACAACATCATTGGTATTTTACTATGAAGTAGCATCAACACTTTCCTGTTCCTCCAGATCACTATCATCATCAGCTTGGTCTTGAATGTTGGAGCTGTCAGTTGATGAGTTTTGAGGCTCAGTTAGCTGACAACGTGTTAAAGGTCTATTGTTTCCTGAGATGTTCAAGCATTTAGGACTTCCAGTAGTGGGAGCTTGATCTTCATGACTTCTTGGAGATATTGAAATAGGTCTAGTTAACTCAAATAGTTGATCGTCATAGGAGTCACTTTGAGTTCATGTTCCAGCCGAAACATTCTCACAACATGGTTTAGAATAGTTTGGTAATAATTCTAATTCAAAGATATGATCATATGTGTTTCTTAGTTTTCCATTCTACTTTCATTTTTCTTTTATGCATGTTTTGTGTGTATGTGAAGGCTTATTAACATGACTTGTGTGATCTTCTTATGCTATTTAAAAAAAACTTCTAAGTTTGTAAAACTTAAAAGTTTAGGGGGAGTAAAAACCAAGAAGATTTCAAGAGAAAATTCAAGACGGAATGTTTTGGATGGAAAGGATGAAGCTAATCATCGTAAGCATGTGTGTTTTGTTTTTCATAAAAACAAATAACCTGAATCATTTCAGATTTGGAAAAGTTTCATGCAAAATATTTTGTGAGTCTAAAGTTGGTTAAATTTAGAGACTAAAATGATGGGAAATTAATTTCAAAAGTATCTTTAGCGGTCAAAGTGTAAAAAGTTCACTTTTGACGGTCTAAAATGTAAATTTTGGAGAAAAAGTAAAAAATATGCAAAATTGTTTAAATATTAGTATGAATTATTACTAATGTGTTTAAATAGTGTTCAGGTGAAGGATTTGAAAAATCACAAGTGCAAGTCTCATTGGTCATTTCATGCGCCTAAACAGTGGCTATACGCTTGAATAGGAGAATGAAGAAATTTCAGAAATTTTATAAGTGTTAGGCGTTTGTAAAAATCCCATGCGCCTAAACAGTTGTCATGATTCTGAAATTTAAACCAAGTGTTGGGCGCTTCATGTTGCTCATGCGCCTACACAGTGTTCAGACTTCTCAGGGTTTGAATGTCAAGTGAAATTCACAAGTATTAGGCGTATCAGAAGCTTCATGCGCCTGAATAGTGCAAAAGCACCTAAACAGTGCTTATGTGCCTGAACAATTCTCATGCGTCTGATCTCATATGCACAAACAGTGCTAATGTGCCAAATAACTTAGGGAAATTTAGGTCATCATGCGCTCAAACAGTGCTCATGCGCCTAAAATCTTCACTTAATATAAATAGAACACTTGTGTAGTTTTCATTTCATTCGCACTTCAAAAACTCATACTCTCCCCTGAACACTTGAACTCTCAGTTAACCCCTTTTCATTGATTCAAATCATTCAACATTTTAATCACAGATTATTGATAGTGTTTGTAAGATTGTGAATGTAAGTTTATGATCTACATTAATCTGTTTTATGATTAAATTATAATTTGTGATGGGCGTTCGACTCCTATTCGGGCACTCGAACCCTAAAATTGTCAAAAACTCATATTTGAGAGTATAAATTGAATCAATCACATAAATTGATCATTGAATGCTGATTATCATATGATTTCGAGCATATTGATATATTAAACATGGATTGAAATGAACTTTGATTGAAGGTCTCGGTTAACTGTTCATCAATGAACAATGAACTTGAAGATGAACATGAAAAAGAAGATGAACAGATGGAAATAAAGACAAATGAATCAAAACCTGTACAAGCTGTTCTTGCTAGCAAATTCAAGTCTTCAATTGAGAATGCACTGAAGGAGCTATAGATGTACAAGAAGAAACCAATGTTCAAGATAAAAGAAGAACCAGAAGATTTCTTTGATACCTGAAGATAGAAGACAGAAGATTAAGAGAAGATGGATAGCTAAAGTCAAAGAGAAGATAAAGATTCAGAAGCAAAGACAAGAGAAGATAAAGACAAAGAGAAGACTTTTGACGACCGAAGACAAATGTCAATCTTAGGGGGAGTATTGTTAGTACTCTAGAAGGATTAACTTTAGTCTTAGTGTGTCTTTTACAATTTTGTCATAGTATAGGGACTAGAATTGTAAATAGATAGTCTCTAGATTGTTAGTAGTATATTTAGCTTAGACTAGAGTAGAATTAGAGAAAGTAAGATTTTGTATGTACTGCTTTCTTACTCTTGTAATTGTCTTTGCTATATCAATAAAATTGTGAATTTTGTTGATATGTGCTTAATTTGATTACAATTGTTTGCGCTTTCTTTGAATTGTTTACATAATTCATTGCAGATTGATGCATTTGATCCTATCAGATCAGGACCACTTCCCTTTACACAAGGAGTGTGCTCATTGACTAAAATATTGGATGATTCCTCAAATTGTTGATTTTTTATGTTATGTACTCTATAAGTAATATAATTTGAGGAATATCCAACAAAGATAGCATCATCCGAGTTTTTAGCAAATTTTGTTAAATTGTATTTTGTATTAAGTATGGTATACCTGCTAGCAAAGGACCTAAGAAAGCCAATTACTGGTGGCCTCTTGTTCTATAGCTCATAAGGGTTTTTCCATAGCGCTTAACAATGAGAACCCTATTTTACACACAACATGCAGTGCTGACTGCCTCTGCCTAGAAAGTTAGAGGTAGCTTTGAATTAGCTAACATAGTTTTTGCTGCCTCAGTAAGTATCATATTCCTCCTCTTAGCAAAACCATCCTGTTAAGGAGTTCTAGGATCACTGTACTGTCTAGCAATCCCTTTTGAGTTACAAAATAAGTCAAGAACTTAATTCTTAAACTCCATCCCTTGACCACTTCTAATAATATTTAACTTGTGATCAATTTGATTTTCAATTTTAAGAATAAAATATTTTAAAGTTTCAGCAGCTTCATTTTTAGTTCTAAAAAAGAATACCCATGTAAATCATGTAAAATCATCAAGAATCACAAGGCAATATGATTTCCTTCCAATGCTCATTATACTTGTAGGACCAAATAGATCCATGTGCAATAAGTGTAATGGGTTGTGATGGAGTTAACCTTATTGGATTTGTGAGATACCTTATGTTGCTTCCCTTTCAGACAAGCAATACAATTATCTTTACTGGAAAAATTCCTTATTAAGCACACCATATACCAAGTAATTTTTAACCTGTTCATGGTTTAAAAATTAACAGGGCATATTCTTTTATGCCATAGAGTTAACTCATCACCATTAGCTTTGGAAAGAAAGCTTTATACTTCACCTAGTGGGGTAGCATTGTTCATATCCAGCTTGTACATATCTCCTCTCCTAGGATATCAAGAAAGCACCAATTCCTGAGGAATTGTCATCCTAGGTTTGAGGATAACGCAGTCATGTTTTGTGAAAAGCATTTGGTGCTTTTGATCACAGAATTGAGAAACACTAAAGAGATTATGTTCAAACTATTTCACAAAGTTTACTTTGTCAAATTTTAACTTGCCATTGGATACACTACCTCTACCAGAAATGTATCCTCCGGCTTCACCTCCAAACTAAACAGGACCTCCATCAAAATATTCAAATTATTGTATGAGAGATCATTTCCCTTTTATGTCTCAGGAGCATCCACTGTCCACAATCCATATATTTCCATTCTTGTCATGTGGATGTCCCTGCACATAAGGTGAAAAGATTAGTTGTTATTGGAAACCCAACCCTTATTGGTTTTGGGCTCTTCCAATGTAGATGTCATTATTGAACCAAAATATATGCGTGGTAGTTCAACTGTGGTTTGTGAAGAAGAGGTTTGGGATGCAGTATCTTTTCTGATCTTCCATTCCATTCTATGATTGATCAGTGTAGATGAGACTGAAGAGCTTGTGCAGCATGAGTTGCTTCAAAGGATTCTTTCTTCTCCGAAGACGTTGTCACCACCTTTTCTTCTGAACCAGTCTTCTTCTCGGAAGTTTTCAAAGGATTTTTTTTGTTCTTTTCTTTGTTTTTAGGCTTGTCTTCCAAAGCTATTTTCCTTTCGAAAGAATGAGTTTCTTCCGAAAGCAACTTGGCTTCAAAAACAAGCTTTCCTTTCCTTAACACTTGGACCATATGGTAAGTTCCTCATGTGAAACCATCCTTGACTCATTCTTTCTTAACATTGGTTGCGTAATGTGTGCTTGCTGGGTTATAGTAACAATCTTTAGCCATGTGCTTAAACATATCACCGACTATGCACTAAATGTTATTCTTGATAGGGCATTATGCATACAATAGTCAGGACGTTGATTGAGTTCTAGTTTAATAATATAAAATACATCGTTTTCGTTTCAAACCTACCTTAACTTTCGCACGTGATCATACATCATACATACTACTAGATAATACTAATTATTATCTTTCATCATCATTCGTTTCGTACTTTATTTTTATCTTTCACTTCTATCTAGATCCTGTCATATGCTATACCCCAAACACTATTAACGAAGCTGGTACTGGGCCAAAGTCTATAAATAAACCCCAAACATTGTGCACGAAGCTGACACACGTATCGGGGCAACAAATAAGGATCCCGTTTCATACTTTTGGTCAATATCAAGGACTAGACCTTTATAATTCATAGGCTAGCTAGGCTTCATACAGTTAAGCTAACAACACATGGTTGTGAACCCTCTTTCATTTTGCTTGCAAGACTTTCATTCAATTATTATGTTCCACTTTTAGTTTTCATTATCCTTCACTTTCATTACATAATACTTTTCGTTCATAATCTTAACGTACCTCGTACGACCATTTCATAAAGTGTAATTTTTTAAAAAACCGTTTAATTGTGAAAAATAACAACACACACACAAGAGCAGGTCATGCGAAAACTTAGCAATATAACATCATCATCTCACGCGGGAACTACCTTTCACGTGAAAACATTACTACATTCAAATCCTACACATCCAATTCCTATATGTCACCTAGAACATAAATATTGCATGAAAACTTCTTGTCACGCGAAAACTATCCTGTTTCACACGAGTACTTCCCAGATTCAAATTTCACATCGGACACTAAACTGCTCACGTGAAAACTATGATTTTTCCCACCCTTTCATAACTTATCATGTCTAAGGCTGTCCTAACATGCTTAACCTCATAAACAACACCATACAAGCATAAACAAGCATTTAAGTATGCATAATAGCCCTAAAAACATAAAACTTGTGTAAAAACGGGACTAGAAACTAACCTCGTGAAGTTTAGCTAAAAAAACAACCTTCCCAAAGCCTTTACCGAATAGAAACTGCACAACCATGCGTTACATACATCAATAATAACTTCTTAGTACATAACACTTGTTATTACACTAGTTACATACCTTAAACCCCTCGATTCTTCACTTTCTCTCTCTAAACAGTTGTTCCTTCTGTCTAGCAGTACTACTTTTCGTGTGAGTATGGGTCAGGCATGGGTGTTCGCAGCTATTTATACCCAGTCGTACTTTTCGCAGGCTTCTCACGAGAAGTTCCCTTCACGTGAGAACTGCCTTTCATGCAAAAAATTTTGTCTACCCTCTTTTCTTGAAATTTTCCAGCATTAGTAGTCCATCCCCTTATTTAGGTTTCGTCATCAAAACTTGTCAATCATCAAACAGATGAGGGTAATGTTGCCTCAACTCTTCATTGGTTTCCCAAATGGACTAAGACCCCTTCTTTTGCTTCCTGTGTACTCGCATAAGTGGAACCACTTCCTTAACCTCTTCTCTTTTCTATCAATGATGGCCACAGGTTGCTCTACATAATTAAATCGTTCATCTACCTTGATATCCTCGAGTGGTACCACGACATCCTCATTGACTAAGCACTTTCTCAGATGAAATATATGGAACGTCGGGTGAATTCCACTTAACTCATCGGGTAGCTCTAACTTTTAAGCAACCTGTCCTACCCTCATGATAATTTTAAATGGCCTGATATACCTCGGTCTCAACTTCCCTCGCTTCCTGAATTGGATGATCCTTTTCCAAGACGAGACTTTTAATATAACTCTATCTCCCACCTTGAATTCGGTCGATCTAAGTCTCTTGTCAGCGTATGACTTTTTTCTATTCTTAGTTGCATTCATAATGGCTTTGATCTTATCCAACTTTTAGCCATGATCGCCTCTATACTCCCCATCTCCTTCTTCCCGATATCACCCTAACATACTGGCGTCCTACACTATCTACTGTATAGCATCTCATAGGGAGGCATACCAATGCTGGCATGATAACTGTTATTATATGAGAACTCGGCTTACGGTAAGTCTTTGTCCCAATGTTAGGATCGTGTACGAACTGGTACTAACCAAAACTACATGAAACCAGATCAAATAGTGCGGAATCTTATTTGTTTGGCGATCCAATTAGGGAGAACGTTAATCTGATCAAAACTAACGATTAGAAATGTTAAGAATTTATTAGCAATGATCCGGAACGCTCTATGAAGTTGGAAGGGATGACTTGGACATTCTGGGACGGCTAGGGTTATGAATTCTCGAAGTGTTACGTTTTTCCACGAATTAAGTGGTATTTATAGGTTACAGTCTTCATTCATACAACCGAGCCGTGCATATGGCTCAGTCGTGCGACCGAGTCATACGATCCATTAACACGTACGACTGGCCCACACGATTGATTCATTTGTACGACTGAGTCAGTCTTATGAGTCAATCGTGCGTTTGGCTCAATCACATGGTTTAGTTGTAAGACTGGTCCATTTGCATGGTCCAGTCATGCGACTGGATCATAAGCCTTAGTTAAACACATTCCTGAACCTTTAATTATACAGAACTATGTCTAACAACTGTAAACCCATATAACATGTTCATATAAGCTTGTAATAAACAGTAATATAAATAGATATAACATTAAATAACCAATAATCATTCAACAAAGAGTTTTCATTACATATATCAAAATATTACATCAATGTAACAAATTGAAAGTCATTTACATTTAAGAACACTAGAACTAGAATTAGGGACATGTGTACCAACAAACTTTCCCTTGGACCTAGCAAACCGAAAGGCTTTACATGATTTCATTACATAACAAAAGTAAAGCCTAGATGTCTATGTTCCTCAGGCGGATGATGTTGATTTCATTACATAACATTATTTCAGTGTACCAACAAACTCCCCCAACACTGAATAACAATATATAAACATTAATTACATAACATTAATACATGATTTCAAGTACAAAATTTTTATAAACATAGACATCTAGGCTTTACTTTTGTCTTGAATCATGTCAAGGTCTTCTGAAGTTAGGGAAGAGGGTGGGGCAGAAGATGATACTCCTTGGTCTTGTTTGCGCTTTGTTCGTCTTTCCTGACCTTAAGCTGAGGAAGATGCAGCTGTATCGCCTTCTCCTTCATCATCATCTTCTCGCCTTCCTCTTGCTTCTCCCTCACCACTGACTTCATCATCATCATCACTCTCATCATCTTCTCCATCATCCTCATCATCATCTCCTTCACCGATTTTCAGAGGCTCATCCTTAGATCCTTTGAGTTTGAGCATGATCGTCCTATTAGCAGCCTCCAACTCCTCTAACTTCTTAGCTGATTCCTCCTTATGCTCTTAAAGTTGGGCAATCTGCTGGGCTTGCAGTGAGATCTGCTGGGCTTGGGTAGCATTGAGCTCCACAAGCTGACGTATCTGTGCAGTCTTCTCCTTATCAGCAGCCAATAGCTTCAGCACCATTTGGTTTAGTGCTGACAGCTGTTCCTCTACCCTAATGGAGGGTAGAGTAGATTCGGTGGGGAATGTGGTGTGAGATGAGGGACCAGCTTAGTGACTGGTGGAGGTAGTAGTGGCTGTGGTGAATATGAGTGGTGGTGAATGAAAGGGTGGAGAAGTGTGGGGTGTAGTGGTGGAAGGTGGAGGTGTGGTAGTAGTAATGGGTGGTGTGGTAGTGATGGTGGGTGGTGTAGTGGTGGTGGTGGGTGGTGTAGTGGTGGTGGTGGGTGGTGTAGTGGTAGAGGTTGTGGTACGCAGTGTAAATCTTGGCCTCTTCCCCTTCTTCCTATAGGGCTGAGCCATCCTCTTCTTCCGAGTCCCCTTTGACCCGGAGGCTCCCCCTTGGCTGCTGGGTTCGTCTGGGGCGTATGATGGATCAGTAACAGCTTCCCCAGACTTACCATGGCGTCCACCTACCGCCCTCACTCCTCTTTCAGTGGCCACGACCCGACTTCCCATCGTTCGTACCAGAGGCTCTTCATCCGACTCATCCTCCTCCTCCATCTGAAAGTCAGGGTGAATAGGAGCTGGTTCAGGTCCACCCTGACTATCTCCTCCCTGATCTGTATCATGATCATCACCGTCAGAGTCATCGGAGGGTAGAGCTATCTGCTCAACATCAGAATCACTATCGTCGTGGAGCCACTTCCTCTTTGCTGGCTCCACATAGTCTTCACGGTCCAGATGCCCAAACAGACGCCTTACCGGTGGCTTGACTTGCTTTCCACGGTACACCTTCATACGCCTGAGGGTGGTATCATCCATCACCTCTAGGACCACGGCGTCCTCCTTCTCCTTGGGCAGTAACGGGAGCTTTTGATCGATGATCATCTGCATGAATCGAGGGTATATGCAGAAGCTCTCTTTGCCCTTTGCCTCAATGTTCTCCACCAGGTAGGTGAAGATCATCCTTGATTTAGTCACGTAGGCATTCTGCATCTGATCAGATAGTTCATCAAAGCCTCCTTTCCGAGAGGCGATGCATCTCAGCAGCACGTGGGCCAAGTACTTGAATTGGGGGCACAGGTTGCTCTTGTTGAGCACACCTGCGTTGATGTCCCCAGAGTACTTGGCTCTCAGGAAACATCCTAGAGCAGTAAGGGGATGCAGTCGTGTGGGGCAATCAGCATCATCCCCGAACTCTAAGACAGTCCTGAGATCCTCCTTTGTGATATCTATATCCTCCCCAAATATGGAACTCCTGATATGATGGGGCTCGGAGGACCTGTCAACTACAGCGCTTTCCCAGAAAGCCTGCTGAACTGATCTGTAAGGTGCGCATGGTGTAGAGATCGTACGGAAGATCCGCGATCTCCGTAGAAAGGTAATGATGCCGGTGAACTCAGCTGCGTTGCGAGATGACAGATCAAGATGAGCGCAAATGTTGTGCTTTGTGCTCATCGTCCACCGACTCGCCATCTGTGACATAAAGTAAATAAACGTTAGTAAGTGTCAAGGAGTAACAGTTTGATTCAATGAACTTGAAAACTTTTGTTTAGTCGTGCGAATGGACTGTGTGACTGAGATCTAGTCATGCGAATAGACTGCGCGACTGACATCTGGTCATGTGAATGAGTTCATACGTACGACTGAGTCAAGCGACTGGGCTTAGACGTATGTTCTCTCATGCGGTTGCCTCAGTCATGCGACTCAACTCATACGCATGGTTCAGTCATGTGATTGAGCAATTTGTCCATCTCAGTCGCGCGATTGAGCCATTCGCATAGCTCAGTCGTGCGATTGAAGTTCATCGTGATGTCCGCTCGCATGACAGACTGTTTGTCTATTCAAATTCAAATTTTGAGCAAAACACGATGTTAGATGTTGTGGCTTGGCTCATTAGGTTCGCACATGTCCGACTAAACTTCTAATAACTTTTATTTTATCAAGATACGTAGTTTTAATGGTTTATTGGTCAAACTATGTTTCGGTTTGAGTTAGATCTTTATTTCGATCATTTTTTCATGTAGGAACTGATTTTAAGGTTTAACATTGTCTCGTAGTACCTGTATAATCAACACAAATCGTCAGTAACTTCAGGCAAAGGTCTATTTAGATCAAATGAAATTTTGGCATGGTGAGTTTAGGTCGTGCGTTTGAGAGGGCGATTGGAGTGAATGAACAACTGCGACCGACTCCCCCTCTATTTATACTAGGGTTTCCTCCAGTCGTGCGATTGAACCTAGTCGCATGATTGATTCGTGCGACTGAGGTCAGTCATGCGACATGCCCATTCGGTCACTTCCAATCGTGCAATTAAGGGTCATTCATGCGACTGTCACAGTCGGTCACCTCCAACCATGCGATTGAGGGTCATTCGTGCGACTGTCACAGTCGGTCACCTCCAATCGTGCGATTGGGTTCATACTTATGTTCCAATCGTACGACTGGTCTATACTCATGGTCTAGTCGTGCGAATGGCTCATACTTATGAATTTTGACTTTATGACCATTTGACACTTGGCCCCTTTTTTAACAGTTGGTCAAACATTTTGAGCATTCGATCATCTCAAACATGACCATTTTAACTTAAAGAACCTTTGATCACCTCAGCCGTGATCCATTTATCCACCCGATCACCTCAGATGTGATCCATTTATCCACCCGATCACCTCAGACGTGATCCTTTTACTTTTTCAGAAACAAGTGATTCAAGATTTACATTAAGTTCCTTTTGTGACATTCACATATATGAATCTCGTAGCACATTCCGACACTGACACACTATACATAAAACTTGAAAAACTAGAAAACTAAACTAAGTGACAAAAATGAACATGTTTTTGTGATTTTGTTAGGGTAGGGTTTAAAAACAATTTAACAATCATTTTAAAATGATTCTTCCCCTCAGCAGAACAACCTATTAGCATTAACGTCATTTCTAAGACAGATTCATATGGAATCAGACATGCATAAATGCAATTACTCGAAACTTTTATAGATATATTGAAATGGAAACAAACATATTTACATATCACAGGTTCTCATTCTTCTAATACTTCTAAGCGCTAACTGGAAATCATGCTTGATCTGTTATGTAACACACATTGATTTTGAACATCAGGCAGTGCAGCCACGACGATTGTCAGTATACTTGTCCATTTAAATTCATACTCAGATTTTTGACACACATCAGTGATTTATTAGTTGAATTAGATCAATAAGTATTTGTGTGTCCCATAGGTATATGGTAATCAATCTTCCTCAGGGGATTTTTGAATGGTCCGGTGAATAAGAAGATTTTGGTTCTAAGAGCTTTCAAAGAGATGCAAAGCCTCAGGTCAGTGCCATTACACAGAGGCGCAACCAACAATGAATTATTAGAACGGATACGTTATGCCAAGCCTTAACTCAGTGCCATCGCATAGTAGAGAGGCGCAAGACCTATCTTCTTCTTAGAGCAATGTACTATAGTATACATTTCAGTAGTGACTTTTGTCATCTTTTGCTCTGTTTTTCGGGTGTTTGCACGCACTTGTGGCATTCAATTGCTCCTCACCCCTTATTGGAAATTGATTGATTGTCAAACCAGGCGTACTATGAGAACCCACAACTTGTAGATTGATTTAATTTTAAGTTGAATCACAAATGGTGTCTACTAGTCTATTGTGTTGAATCTATCAAAAATCGTATAATGAACTAGCACCTCCCTAAATCGACTTTCTCTGTGTAATTACAGTAACAAACAAGCCTACTATCATTTTCCCAATTTGTTAGACCTAGAATTCTCTGACTAAAAATTTTCTGTGATTTAATTAAACTAAAATTGCAAAAATTGAAAATCTTTTTGGTGTTCCAAGTAATTCGATGCCTGTGTACCATCACTTTCCATAGTGTTGAATCACATTCTTAAATTTGTTGTTTTGCCCTTTTAGCTTATCTGCCCTCCCCCTCTTTTTCTTTTTTTTTAAGTAAATAAATACTGAAACTAAACTAATCTCCCCCTAAAATTCTAAAACCGACAATCTTTTTGTGTTTTTGGATTTTTAAGACAGGAAAATTAAACTAAGAAAAATAAAAGAAAATAAAAAGAAAAAAGAAACTAAGTTGTTAATAGTAACTCCCTCAACTAAGTTGTTTTGAATCAGATGATTCATCTTCCTGGTATTTATGTGTCCTATTCTCCTGTGCCATGAGATGGATTCCTCCGTTGCTTTTGACAAAAAGCACTGAGCAGTGGACTCAGTAGTATAAGCATTTGAAATGTCCAAGATGTACAAATCGTTGTTCCTTGACGCTGACATTAATATCTGCTCCTCCGGAATATCCATCTCCTTCTTCAGAATGTAACACTTCCTATTGTCAAACATTACTTTGAAGCCCTTGTCACATATCTGAGAAACTTAAAGTAAATTGTTCTCTAACTGCTGAACAAAATTTACTTTATCAAACTTTACCTTTCCATTACCTACTTCTCCTTGTGCGGTAATAAGCCTCCTTTGTTTCCAGCAAACGAAACATGTCCCTATTTAATTTGTTTGACGTTGAAAAGGAGAGACTGATTTCCTGTCATGTGCCTGGATGGTCCGCTATCGACAATCCATGTGTTGGTAGAATCACTATAGCGGACAACCTGCACAAAATTGAAAATAATTAGTTAAGGAGGGGGACCCAAGCCTTTACTGGCTTGGGTTTCCCAGAGGCATCACACATCACAAACTCCACCCACTGTCCATTTGGAGTTGGAGAAACCTCATTCTTCTGCTTATCATCATTATCAGACACATCAGATGTTTTAGCTTTCCACAGACCATCCTTGTGTAAGGCTTGTTTGTGGTAAACCGATGACTGATTGATAGTTTGAACTTTAGGTCTATTTCTAAAAACCAGTTTTACCTCAGGCATCACAGACTTGCCAATGGCCTGTATGTGTTGTCTGTGGTATTGGTGAGGGGTGTTAGACCTTGTAGGTGTTTTAGACCTTGGTTTTTTGAAATTAGGGTTAACATCCGGATCTAGTTCTACTTTACGCCTAGGTGTCTGATAGCGAGGACAGTGTGAAGAAATGTGTCCTATTTGTCCACAAGTATAGCATGATCTCCTCTCAACAGGACTAGGAGATCTCTTGTGGGGTGGGGAGTTTACTTCAGGCATGGGGTTTTTGGTCTCAACTTTTGGTTTTTCACCTTCTTTGACAAATTTGATTTGTTTAACGTTATGATTACTCTGTTTTTTCAAATGGTTGAGATCTTGCTTAACTAGTTTAGACTGAGTGGGTTTTGAAGTCTTTGGTTGTGTAACAGCAAATTATTAACCCAACCCAAGAGGTACGTTATCATCCTCTTCCACCCAGTCCTCAATGATGACTTTAGCCTTTGTGCCCGATATTGAAGCCTTCTGATCAGCAACCGGAGGTGCAGGTTTAACTACAGTGTCTGGACACTGACCAGAGGAGTAGTCACCACATCGTCCTTGATGGGGTTATTGTTAACAGGTCTCTGTTTGGTGTTTAGAAGGATCTCATGTGGTGGGGGCATAACTTTATAAACCAGCCCTTCCCCATTGTTTCTTTCTTTAACCAAGTTTTGCAAGATGTGAGAGGAACTAGCTAAACTATGTAGTTTTTGCGTTAAGGACTCATTTTCAGCTTGTAAAATAGCTTTTTCCTTTTTAGTCTCCTTAATTGTCTTTATGTAAAACTTTATGTCATTTTCTTGGTTAAATGCTACAACTTCGGTTTCCCTTAGTTGTTTTCTCAAAACTTCGATTTTCTCTTTATAACTACTCTCATTTTGTTTTAACACCCGATTAGCCTCAGTGCACAGTTTTAACTCTTTTATCAAATTGTCATTATGATCTAACAACCTAGCAAATTTTAAATCTATGCTTTCTTTAAATTTATTACAATCAACACAAGCATGTTTATCAAAGAGAGCTTCTTTCGATTCTACCTGCGTAGATGTAGTGGTGTCGGCTATGAAAGCAGCCTCGGGTTCTTTGTGTGTTGCAGATCCTGCATTCAGTTCATCCTCCACCAGGTGATCAACAGCAGCCATAGTCTTATTCACATCAGCAGTATTAAACTCAGCCAAGTTCTCCCCCTCACACGTTGAGTCGTTATTCAGATCATCAACCAATGCAATGTTAGCTTCACGATCAGATAAGAATCGGAAGGACCAGTCTTGTTCTTCATCACCCTGTGCTACCATGGCTTTGGAGTCATGGCTGGTTAAAGCTACCTTTTTGTTCTTATCATGCCTGTTGGTTGAAGAAAACGGGTTGCCATTTCCTGTCTTCTTAGGTTTGACACACTCTTCTTGAAATGGCCTTTCTCACCGCAGTTGAAACATGTGACTTTTGACTTTTCAAATCCAAATGTTGTATGCTTTATAGCCACCAGGTTCTATCATGTCTTCTTAACAAACTTCTTTGCTCTACGCACAGCACTAGCGAGAGCCCACATGATATCCATCCGTTTAAGCTTTGTTTCATCAACCTGCTCGTAATCTTCATCTGCCAAGTGACAGTTACCAATCTTCCCTGATACAAACCCGTCATACGAATGAACCACAGCAGCAAGTAAATCCATATGCTCCTTAGAAACTTCCACAGTTACATTTCCTAGATTCTTTGTAGTTAACTTCATCAGTCGAGCTTCTGCAGAACTCTGTTGAACACTTGATGAAACACCTGACTCACCACCTGAAGATGCACTTTGAATGTTTGCAGATGTGTTAGACACGAAAGCAGTCTACAAGGGTGCACTAGAAGATGCAGTAGTAGGAGTTACATTGTATAGAGAAGGATTCTGAGTGTAGGTTCCCCTTTTATACTTGTACTTATGTCATAGCTCTCCCTCTCTCAATTTCATAATAAAATCATTTATATCCAACATTTCCAGCACTTCATTATGTCTTAAAGTAGAAACGAATGAATCCCACTTATCAGGTAAACCATCAGCCAGACTCGACACTTTATCATCCATAGACGTTTTAACCCCGTGAGTGTGCAATTCACTCATCAAATGATAGAAGCGATCAAAAACGTCATCCATACTCTTATTTCTAATTAACAAGAAGTTGTCAAATTCCTTTTTCAATGCTTTATCCTTTAGAGACTTAAGAGTTGCATTTCCTTCATACCGCTTCTCCAGAGCCTTCCATAACTTCTTGCACTGCTTGTGCTCTAAGAACTGATGGAAAATATCCTTTGGGATGGATTGTGTCAACAATGCATAAGCCTTCTTCTCCGCATTGTATGCAACCTTTTGTCCCTCATTCAAACCACTTAGAGTCAGCGAAACACCGTCAGCTCCAACTGGCATAGTGTAGCCATTCTCGATAGTGCTCCATAAGTTGGTGTCCACTCCATTTAAATGAATCTCAAACCATTTCTTCCATTGAGGATATTCGTCAAGTGACAGAAGCTTCGGTGGGTTGTTGTGATTTCCGATCTCATTTTCCAAGAGTAAGAGATTCTGAATTCTAGAGTCCTTCCCTGCTGAGAATGCAAAGTGTTGTTCATCCATGATGACTTTGACGGAAAAACTTGATAATCTACCTGATTGATGCGACTGGGGAATACAAATGAGATTCAACTATGTGATTGAAGTCAATCGGATGATTGAAGTAAGCGACTGAGTTCACACGTGCGATTGAGGTCAATCATGCGTAAGAACCTATGCGTATGAGTTCAGTCGTATGAATGAACTATACGAATGAGCTGAACCGAACGAATGAGATTAGACGTGCGAATGAAACGGACGATTGGACTAATCGTGCGACTGAGCTGTGCATATGAAGTTCAGTCATGCGATTGGATCAATCGTGTGACTGAGAAGTCTGACTTCGAAATTTCTCTAAATTTTCACTCGATTCGACCAAAAACACGATTCTAAAAACCCTAGTCGGCTAGAACTCGAAAAATACGAACTTTTGAACACATGCACTCATAAATATCGAATTTTTAATGCAAACGGAACGGATCTTTGATTGAAAAACGTTGACTTTTGCAAAAACGTGAGTGAATCCACATAGAAACGAGAGCCAAAGCTCTTATACCACTTGTTAGGACCGTGTACAAACTGGTACTAACCGAAACTACGTGAAACCAGATCAAATAGTGCGGAATCCTATTTGATTGGCGATCCAATCAGGGAAAACGTTAATCTGATCAAAACTAACGATTAGAAAACATTAAGAATTGATTAGCAATGATCAGGAATGCTCTATGAAGTTGGAAGGGATGACTTGGACATTCTGGGACGGCTAGGGTTGTGAATTTTCGAAGTGTTATGTTTTTCCACTAATTAAGTGGTATTTATAGGTTACAATCTTCATTTGTACGACTAAGCCATGCGTATGGCTTAGTCGTGCGACTGAGTCACAGGATCCATTCACACATACGACTGACCACATGATTGATTCATTCGTAGGACTGAGTCAGTCTTATGACTCAATCGTGTGTTTGGCTCAATCACATGGTTCAATCGTGCGACTGGCCCATTTGCATGGTCCAGTCGTGCGACTGGATCATAAGCCTTAGTTAAACACATTCCTGAACCTTTAATGATACAGAACTATGTCTAACAACTGTAAACCCATATAACATGTTCATATAAGCTTGTAAGAAACAATAATATAAATAGATATAACATTCAATAACCAATAATCATTCAACAAAGAGTTTTCATTACATATATCAAAACATTACATCAATGTAACAAAATGAAAGTCATTTACATTTAAGCACACTA